>CAJQUW010007967.1:0-16374 GCA_907163375.1 Prostheceraeus crozeri | reverse complement strand
AGTAAATCTCTTTGTAACCGCATTGCTAACGCAACCACAATAAAGATTAAAAACGACAATTTTAATATGTGCTATAAATCTGCAAACTTATTACATAACATTCAAGAAAGAACTTGGATTTTGGACACTCTACAAATATAACATAGTTGATCGTGCAGGAAAACGTACATTTCAAAATTCTCATGGCATACCATCAAGATCACGGATGTATTACATTAACATTGCGAGACTATTTGTCAACACTCAATGATATCATCTGACGGGATTTGAATAGTTTGAAACCCATAAACGATGCACTCCCCTAGGGAGATCAAGTTTTGGCTTCAACATTATGCACAGAAATGAAATTCAAATCTACACCATTCCATTCCGCAAACTGTTTCTCATTTCGCAAATACACTTGGGAGAAGTATAGAAATACATTACATTCGCTCCATCATGACATTTATTCGTCGTGAGTTCATCGCCCTACTATGCAAATCTTAAGCAACATGACAACACGCACCATGATTGGAGTTGGAATATAGATTCCCTACAACGTATTGAAACGATCATGATCAAACATATCCTTCTATTTCAAAGATTCAACTGGAAATGTGAGAAGAGAGTTTGCTTTAATCTCTTATCGCCATTTTTCAATCTCTACATCATAATCATGAAGGACTTTGAAATACTTCTATATGAAAGACATTCACGTATTGGAAATCGCATCTGGTTGCGCGTCAACAATCGGCGAATTCAACTCTATCATTCCCAACTTCATACTAACTTCACATTTCATCAAGGTAGTTGGGAAAAGTATAAAAGGAAGGTACATCGCTCAATTTACTCATTCTTTCATCATGAAGCGCCATCGCTACACCATCGTCAACATTCTCCGTCGCTTCAGACTCTACACCAAAATCGATCTCACAACATTACACCAACAGCTTCCAAACAGCAAGTATTACCCGGGCCGTCCTCAAATGTTAGTGGTGAAGATGAACAATTCACGGAATCTTCAACTCTTCCCAAATGGGACTGTACAGATTCTCGCGCCCTTTCTCATTCATCGGCGCAGTCAATGCGCTTAGAGCTACAAAGACTACTACGTCGGATATGTAAGAGGGAGAGGTGTGTGATGTCGAATCTGACTGAGGACAAAATGGTAATCTCTACTCAATTGAGTGACAGTCTATCATTTTTGAAGATTCGTACCAGCAGTTACAGTTTGTGTTATGAACCCGAACTTTTTCCTGCAGCTCTCATTAGTTGTTGGTTACCTGTGCATGTGGCAATCTTTCATAATAGTAAAGTGATCATTACTGGACTAAAATCTCATGTACAAGCAAATATGATCCTAGACTATCTCATTGAGTATGTACGTACCCAGCGGATTTGTAAAATAAAAAACAATTTTTCCAACATGATGTTTTTATTTCAAATCATGATAGAACTTACAAATCATTTTTTCATTAGAGGATGGATTACATGAAAAGTTTTGAATAACAGATACAAATCGAGATACATGTAAACGTTTTAAGATGAAGTACAGTACAAAAGCACCACACGTTGATGAAAGTGGATGTTGTAGTATGCGTTCATTTCGCTGATATTGACGCGTATGTTTTCTCAACAACTGCTGTGTTGGTATATTTGGAGGTTGAGCAAGAGAGTCAAATAGTTCACCACGTCGGTCTTCTCCAATAAAGATCGCTTTCCAATGCTCACCGCCTAAATTCTGTGAATGAGTGTTTAGCACAATAAAGATGGGATAGTGATTTACTGCAGGTGGTAAGGTATCGAGTGAATAGACATTATCGAAAGCTTTCAACGTCGCTTCGTCTGCATTACGCTGCACTTTAGTCTTAATATCGTCAGCAGTCAACCAACTCATTAACGATTATACTGAAGAATCACGTCACGATACTTTGTAATTTCAATATTTGAATCGAAGACTGCATAAATTAATACATTGATCGTCTCAGGTAGTGTTCTTTTGAACGTTAAATCCAAACGAATATTATGAGGCACGTTCGCTTGACGATAGGGTGCACTAATATCGCTGTCAGCAGTCAAATCAAATGCATAAATAGTATATCCACTCTTAAACTCTTTCATAGTCAGTCCGTTGGTGTCATCCGTATTGTAAAAGCCAAAAACATCCATAAAATCAACATAACTGCGCATAAATTGATCTGAAGCAAAATCTGGTTTGTAGGGTGGACCAGGATGACTCACACCATTTACACGTAAAGCAATTTCACTTAACTGATTGTGTTTAAAATTGAAAGGATTCTTCTTTATATTACCATTAAATGCATCATTTTCAACCATTGCCACCATGAGGAGCTTCGGTGCTTCCGATGGAAAGAGGCCATCTTTCATGAAACTCTTTTGATCTTTCGGAATTGTAAAGGTGAGAAGCTTTGTATGCTGAATGGGGTAAATGGCATTTTGGCGGTTAAGGCCTTCAGCATGCCCTCTAATGACACTTGGATTCGGTACTACTCGACGAATGTAAAGTGCAATATCTTCCACATGAATTCTAAAATTGTCAACTTTAGCAAATGCATTCAGCGCAAATTCAGGCTTATTCAATGTCAGCTTGAGTCGCATGCTGGTATTACACAGTAAAAACTTTGACTGTCTAAAGAAGTCTAAATTCAGCGGACCATATAGCTGACATACTCTACTATCTTTAATCATAGCAGATCGCTTTACAAAGCCACTGTTTGTTTCAACATCAAATTTTCCTGCTTCATCTCTGTACCATCCCATGGCTTCCATATGACTTTTTTGTGCTGCTGGATGAAACTGTGATACATGATTGAAATATGATTTATAGGGATAATCGCTTTGACCACCTTCCACTTGCTGCTCTCCAATCGTTAGAGAAACATCACGAAGTAATGTAGTCAATGGTAAATTGTTCAGTCCAACTTTATGTGCATCGTCAATAGCAGTTCCATCTGCTTGCTGAATTCTAAACCTCAAATCAAGCATCGCATAACTCAAATCTATGTAGTCATCACTACCACCAGGAATAACAAATTCAATGGGGCCAGCATTCTCAGCTGTTCGAGGATGATAATCTACAATACTTGAACTAAGAATATCTGTCTGTATGGCTTGTTGATCGAACAAACAAAAACCGGAAGTTTTACACTCCATGATTAGAAGTTATAGCAGCGTCGTCGTTTAGCGCCTGATGAATGATTAGAGCCTCTGCGACGTTTGCGTGAATGCCTTTTGACTGAAGATCGCACCTTACCAGCTCCGCGATGTTTCCTCCTTCCTTTATTCATTCGTTTAGGTGATTTCTTTCCTTGAGTAACACCAGCAATGGTCTGCTTCAATGTTTTTAAACCGCGTTCCTTCCCACGATTCAACAAACTGCTCTTAAAACTTCTACCTCTGGAAAGATCACTAGCAACATCACCAGCAAAGCCAACGGCATTACTTAAAACATTTCGTTTTAAAGATCTACCGACATTGGATATGAGAGGTGCTACAACAGATTTCAGTGCACCAAGTATGCTACCTCCACGTTGGCGGCGAGCACCGATGTAAATTTGTCCTCCGCCACTTACATAGGAGGGTCGTGAATAAAATGAGGCAGTTGGATTCATAGCTCAAACCCTAAACATTGTTAGTTACAACTTTGCATGAATCACTGTCGATCACTTAGATGAAAGATGTCGGCACGACGCATCCAAGAGTTCATACTTGAAGGATAACCAGTCCATTTAACAAGACACCATTCTTCACCTTGCCGTTTTTTACATCGAATGATTTTCTCTACCAAATATGTTTCACTTTCAGTGACTACCTCAATCTCATCGCGGTAAAAGCTACCCTCAATTTCTTCATTATCGTAATCTTTCAACTTGTAGGTGGTCGGAGAGTCTTTTTGATTAATCCTTGATACTGTAAATACCTCCTCTGTCCAATTCGGAAGGTACCCTTTAGCAAAAACACTTTTCACTTTTGAGATACGAACTTTATCGCCAATTTTCACATCACTTTTCACATGAGTGCGTTTACGTTGGAATGATTCGCGCACTTTATCTACATTGTCAGCATTTACATCTACTGGTCTGAGTCCAATAGAACGATGGATAGAGTGATTGTAGGCATGGAGTGTATCTTGTAGAACCTTTGTCCAATTTTGTGTCAAGTTGGCAGTAAAATGTCGCCACAAGCGATTTTTTAATGTGCGATTAAAACGTTCAACGAGTGCAGCTTTATAAGCGCTCTTTACACTAAACAACTCAATGTCATGCCTCTCAAATAATCTTGTCACATGCTGATTTTCAAACTCTTTTCCTTGATCACTCTGAATTCTTTTTGGAATGCGACCTTCTCGAAAAATTGTTTGGAATGCTTTTGCTACTCCTTTCCCTTCTTTAGTTTTTAAAGGTTGAGCCCACGCATAACGCGAGAAAATATCAATGACGGTTAAAATAAAATTATTACCCGAGTTATGTTTTGAAATGGAGGCAACATCGCACAAATCTGCTTGCCACTGTTCATCGATGTCATGAACAATATAATGGCGGGTGCGGTACTTCTTTTTCGCTTGTTTGTGGAGTGTATAGGTAGCCTGACCCTTTAACCATCGTTTCACTTGTGATTGTGGAAGACCACTCGCTTTTGATAATTTCTTGATAGATGCAAATCCTGCCGGATGTTTTACATCATAATAGATTGACTTCAAACGTTCAGTCGATGACGGCTGACTCTTTTTCCTCCTTCTCATCTTTTTTCTTTCTTGCCTTTCTACATTTACAACAACTGCAGCATTTAGCTTTAGCGGTTTTGCGATCGTGTTCACATTGCTTAGGGGTTTCATTATGAGAGCTGGCGCAGCAAGTGCAAGTGACAACGACATTCACCTCTGGCGGCTCATTACATGGCAAGCAACACATCTGCTTCATATTAATAGTCTGAGAACATGTATTTCCTAGGAGGAGCTGTTTTACGTTTTCCTTTTACCAGTTTTAGTGGCGATGTAGATCTACGTCGAGTTCTTCCTCTTGTTTGCTTAGTGAGTGTGGGAGGGGATGTAGCAGGTGACGTCTTAAACCAATTTGTTGGCATTTTCATCACCTGAAGCATTGGAGTAGTAGCCACTGTTGAATCAAGTTCTTTCAATGTCTCATTATTTAAAGCAAATTTTGGCACATTATGCTTTTTCAATAGTTTAAGAAAGTATGACCAACCAGGTGGAACATAGCCCTGACGGCGCTTTCTACGTGTCGCATACTGAATCAAGTCTTCATAACGTGAAGCATCAATCACTTTATTTTCATCTGTAATGATTTCTCCTCTATCATTTACATTGAGATGGGGTTCAATACTGTTGAAAAGAGATATGGCATGTGCGCGAGATGCTAAAGGTGTAGCAGTCGATACAGAGTCACGCATCTTATTCTTCAAGTTTTTCAATTGCTCAACAGTTTCCGATTGTAATAATACAGCACGATGTGGATCTTTGATGTGAACATTTTGCTGATAATCTATTTCTTTCCTATACATTTGATTTGCAAGAGGTTGCTTTACTTGCTGCATGGCAGTCAATTGTACATATTCATCCTGAGGAATAACAATCATGCGAGAATAAGAACTCATAGTTTGTAGATAATCATGGGAGTTTTCAAAATATCACTTCGAAATCTAAATTCTTCCGGACACTCTTGCGTAAAGTCAATGAATAAGTAACCGTATGGTTTTTCAGTAGCTGCTTGAAAAATTTCAATTAAGGCTTTTGATCCTCTGGGTGCAACTTGTCGCGCTAAAATTTCAAATTGACTTTTATCTCGCGGATTCTTGAAAATAGCATAATAGTGTGTATTCAGGTTTCGTGTACGAGCTTCTTTTCCATCAGGAAACAAATTTTGTGTGATATAGATGATAAAGCACCTTTTATGATGTGCTGCGCGAGTGAACATATCTGTAACATCTTTTGAATTCTTACTTTCTTTTAATAAATCATCCAATACAACAACATCATTAGACTGAAGTTTATCCACTGCAATAATTCCTTCATGTCGAATAAAGTTGCGACTTTGCAATTCCTGAAACAGCGACGGTTGATAAATACCATAACACCAAATCACTCGATTGATAGGTTCCCTAAACAACTCCCTTCTTTTATCCAATAAATTCAGCGTGAAAACAGTTTTACCTGCATGAGATGGACCTGATACAGTCAGAACTTTATCGCATTGAAGTCTGAAATCCATTTTATTACTTTGAAACTCAACATTTGCATAATTAACGCTTAGAGCCAAAGATATTTCCCAATAGGTTGCCCACGGCAGGAGCTATCATTGGAAGTATTGCTGAAAGGAAACCGCCCTTTTGTGTTAGAGTTTTCCTCTTTCTTTGAAGGGCGACTTTAGGATTGGAGATGAAACGCAATTTTGTAGCATATCGCTTAAGTAACTTTCGTTGTTTTGGTGCTAATTTCTTCGTCCTCAACTTTCTCACATGAGAAATAATTTCACAAATGAATTTATCGTTAGCATGTCGTATAGCATTGTATCGCTGATTTGCTTTCATTCGTCGGAGAGCTTGAATGGCTGAAGAAAACTTTTGACTTTTACGTTTCGTCATTTTACGTTTCGCCATTTTCCGTGTTAGTCTTTGCTAAAACCTATCTTTACCACATTTGCATAGGTACTAACTATTGCGGCATAAGTGACACTCGAAATGAGCAATATCACAGTGGTTACATTGGCAAAGTTGAATGCAATTACGTATGAAACAGCGTTGACAAAAAGCATGCTTACATCTCTTGAAGATGCGCTTTTCATTTCCATCCTTTCGTTTACATACATCGCAACACATAGTTTCACCGTTACTGATGTCTATAGCAAGTCTTTTTGAAGATATGAATTTGCTAGCCTTTTCTAAATAATAGACGCATGTACAGAAGGAATATACTTCGAGAGTGAGCAGACATAGCTCGAAAACCAGTTGTGCTACAATCAAGTACCACTGCATTTTTAATTTTTGTTTATGGAAAGTTGAATGTGAATATCTGAAATCGCTTCAATCACTAGACTGCTACCATGATGGTTAAATGCGTTAAGACGTTCAGCAATTTTTATCATATGTCTTTTAAAAAATTCTTCGGGGTGATCTACCACTTCCATTGAATAAGAAGTAAAATGGAAAGAGCGAGTTTCCACCTCTTCCTTTCCAAAATGACTAAACTTAATTTTCGCAACTAATCGCGCCATGACAATGCTATCAGAGAATGTATTCATTAACTCTAGAAATAGAGTGCTAGCATCATCGAGCACTGCTTCGATGTCAGTCTCATCTTTATGAAAATTTATCACATAATCTTGAACAGCTCCTTTTAAACTTTGCCTATGAAAACGTAATGTTCCGCAGTCGTTTGAGAAAGACATGATCGCCCTTTATCTAACCCATCCATTGCATGAAAACAACAACTCTTCTCATAGTAACATTTATTGAATAACGGTAACAAGCATGCATTATAAATCAATGGTTTGAAAGAGATAAAATAGATACAGCTGATAACTATCATACAGCGAGCAATGATAACCATACAGGACTTTGGCAGTGTTGAGGTAAGGAGGAAAGAAGCATTGGTTATGAACGTAGCTACTACAACGAACAGACAAAATAGGAACACACAAATCCTTAAAACGTTTCGTAACTTCATGATAATGTTGATTCACTCTACTATCCCAAGGCGGGAGCAAAATATCATCAATGATTAGATTGGGAAATACTTTCCTCTCCTTACCAGGATTATTACAAAAGATGCGTATAACATTGAAAGCAGCTAACCATCGTTTAAAGTCAATAAGAAGAGCACTCTCACAAGAAAAGCCATAGTCTTGCAAATATTTCAGATTAAGTCCATGAATGTGTTTTCTCGCCCATTGATCAACATTGGGATCGCAGTTGGCATGTTGATGATAGACACTGACAATCTGATATGTCCAATTGTTCATAGCAATAGCACTGAGCTCCTGTACAGGTTCACCCTCACAATCCATAAAAATGATGATAGAAGCCTAAAACGGAAATTTACACATCTAAGGAAGCGTTCTATAACATATTACAAAATGAAGAATTACATCGATGCTTTTCACGACAAAATACACAAATGATATGATGGCAACGAAGAAGTAAAATGTATCTAATAAGACCACGTCTACGACACTCAAAGCACATAAGCGAATTGTCATAGGGTAGAGTTAGGAAAGGACTAGTAATTCTCCTTCTTTGATTTGCGTTTTGATGTAGCATTCTTCTCCGACTTGCGCTTCGTACCACTGCTGTTGAGGATTTGATCAATTATGTCATCTACGCTGGCTGCTTTTGGAATATATAGGATGGATTCCATATGCATGGAGAGAGAGGCTATTTTATTATCTTTGTGCTGACCATAATATAGTCCATTCACTTTGAAAAGGATATCCCAAGTACCTTCTCCGAGCTCGTCGCATGTGATGATTGTTGAATGATCTCCCTCCTTCTTATAGTAAGTACACCAATGTGATACCGGTAGGCAAATTTGATTACCATCCCAAATCTTTCTATAGGGAGTATCCTTGTCATCTCTCGCTTTCCACTCTTGAGCAAGAGGAGTAGGAATGTCCATATTTAATGTCACGTACTCCTCAATAATATCAAGTTGGCGGCGAATGTACGGACTCACGGGGATCAGTATGTAGTCCCCATACTGATTGTGCATTATCTTGACATCCGTGGAAGGGAGCATTCCCGTTTGGAGTACTACGCTATGATCATCATAACGCAAGACTTGTTTAAATTTACGCTGTAGCGGTGTAGGATTATGTACCTTGGTTGTTTCTTCCACTGGCCTCAGTTGTAGATGATCTGATCGGAGCGAACCTTGTAACGTTTGACCGTCATTTTGTCCTACTAGTGCAGCAGATGGAGTAGATGCCTGAAAATGAAAAAAGATTGTATTAAGTTTACGTTCAAGGGAGGAGAGGGAGGGAAGTAGCGACTTACCATTTTAGTTGGATAATAGAACAGGGAACTAGAGAGAGAGAAAATGTGCGTCCGTCACTCGTGTGATTCAACGATGGAATGATTCTCACTGTGGAAGGCTCGCTATTTATAAAGAAATGCTTGATTCTCATTGGATGATGATCCTCATTGGACAATAACATTAAGCTGATTCGAAATCTAACTCCGTCGTTTTTCGCCAATGTCCCAAAATCGTAAATGGCGTCTCACATCTAAACGAAGGCAGATAGGAACAAGCCGATTGTTTCACTGAATTTGTCTCACTCTTAGCTTTCAAACGAGCTATCGCACGACAAAATCCGTCCACTGGAAGCCAAAATCGAAGCAAGCTGTCCAGAGGGGGGGGGGGGACGTCAGTGAAATTTCAAAGTTTGATGAAACAAACTTTGGTAAAGGTCCCAGGTCGAAATTCCACACTTTGGAAAATTTTTAATTTTTCCCATACAAAGTCACTCTGACACTTAGGATTTTTTCAGGTGAGCTCCGACCTAAAATCTTGTAACCGCTCTAACTTTTGAACGGCTGCTCCGATTGACTCGCAACGAAAAATGCGGTCGAGCAGTGTTTCATCCTCTTTCCAATGCAAGTCGAACGAACAAAATCCGTCCACTAGAACCAAAGTTAGATCAAAGGGGGGGGGGGGGGGGAGTCAGCGAAATTTGATGAAACAAACTTTGGTAAAGGTCCCAGGTCGAAATTCCACACTTTGGAAAATTTTTAATTTTTCCCATACAAAGTCACTCTGACACTTAGGATTTTTTCAGGTGAGCTCCGACCTAAAATCTTGTAACCGCTCTAACTTTTGAACGGCTGCTCCTATTGACTCGCAACGAAAAATGCGGTCGAGCAGTGTTTCATCCTCTTTCCAATGCAAGTCGAACGAACAAAATCCGTCCACTAGAACCAAAGTTAGATCAAAGGGGGGGGGACGTCAGCGGAAAAATTTTTATCTCCGATTGCTTTCAAATTCACCATACAGATGCAGAATTTCACGCTGAATCCGAATCTGACCTCCGTTTTCACATCCGAGGCCGCGTTTCGACACTACACACCAAAACATACCACAGTTTAACCAAGACAACCTAGACGGTCGCCCACGTCAACCTAGACGGTCGCCCAAGTCCACCAGGCGGTCGGACACAGACACCCGAGACTCACACACTGGCGGACCAGAGGGGGGGGGGGGACGGCAGCAGAACCTCGACGGCACATCACGACACTGGCGGACCAGAGGGGGGGGGGGGACTCAGCGATGGCGGCCATCTTGCGCTATCTGGTGTTCGCCGTTTTCTTACTACTATCGTTGAAACAAAGATCTGTCCCAACAATATGGAAAACAGCCTTGATATCACCTAAACCGAAAAGCTCCACCCCAGATGTCAGAAATGTGCGGCCAATCTCTGTCCTACCTGTTCAAATGAAAGTTTTGAAAAAGATTATCTTAAGTAAAATGCGTGATGCGTTTCAGAGACACTTCAGCCGCCAGCATGGGTTTCGGAATGGTCATCCCTCAACTTCTGCCTTGCTTGACATAATGGACACCGCCTATCGCTTTTATGATGACCCTGTTAATAGTGGGACCGCCATAGTATCCTTTGACATGTCGTCCGCCTTCGATTCGATCCAACACAAGTTAGTAATGGAAAAATTTGGTCGCCTGCTTTTTCCAAAGGTTTCTTGTGCTGGCTCTATAGCTACCTTAATAGTCGGAAGTGCATGGTAAAGATCGAAAGTTGTCTATCTCGGATTGTCAATGTCAGGAAAGGTGTTCCTTATGTAATAGTTTCTTTAACATACTTTATTTGTTTTGATTTATTTTTCATTTTCTTATTGAAATCAAGGCTCTGTCTTGAGCCCAAACCCCGGCGATTTTCGCTACTTTCATATCTGACTTGAAATGCAGACAGCGTTAAAGCCATGCATGTCGTGTATGCGGAAATGTAACGATTGTGATGCCACTACCAAGCAAGGCCGTTGAAGACATACGTGCCTTTGAAAAAGTATTGTAAATATTGAAATTCAGGGTTTGTTCCAGGACTGGTGTGGCACAGGAACAGCCTGAAGTTGAATGAAGCAAAGTCAAACATTCTCATCTGCTTGAAGAAACCAAATTCTCATTTGCCTAGACTTCCGATTCAAGTAAGTGAAAAAACAAGAATTCTTGGTGTCACTGTAAATAATCGATTGACATGCATGATCATATAAAAGATGTAACTCTTAGAAGCAACCGTCGGCTGCATGAGAGACTGATAAGAAAAATGAGACAGTACACTACAACGGAAAATCTTGAATTGATATACAACTGCTTGATTCGATCAATAATTGAATATCGTGTCCGCTCTTCATTTGCCTTGCCGAAATTTTTAGAAAACAAATTGGAAAAGTTCAGCGACGTGCCTATAACTAAGGGACAAGGAATCCAATGTATCCTTATTCAACGTAGAGAGCACATCGCTAAAAATAAAAAGCTTTTCCAGAAGATTGCATCAAATCAGAATCACAACTTGCACAAATGATTCTTTTCTAAACGACTGACACACTCTGGACATTTTGAGCTCACTAACTCTGTCGCACGAAGAAGCTAAAACTCTCAATCTTTCCGCATGCATCAAAATTGATTAACATAGATAAATGTCATGGAGTAATGTGACCTGTTCGATCTGTCATGGGTGATGCAGCCGCTATAGTGTACATGTACCTATCCATCATTTGTCTTCCATGAGCGCGTAGTGAAATAACTTTATTATCTTAATCTTTATCTCTTAGCTGTCTGTAAATGACTACATTGTCCTCTTTGAACTTGCTTTAAGCAATTGAACATGCAACTTGAACAAATGTGAAATTATGATTTTCATTGATGAGAAATATACACTATCATTATTATTATTATTATCGTTTCGCAGTACCGTGCACTATTTGAGATCGACCTAGAAATAATTTCGCTCGCAGTATTTCCCTTTATCGAGACGAAGCAAGCTAGAAAGTAAACGCTTTTCCGTCCGTGTTCCATCCATATTCAATGAACTTCCTGTTGCCATAAGGCAATCTCAAACTCTTAAGTCATTCAAGCATTTGTGCTTTTATCACTATTTTAAATTTGTAGCGAGTTAACTTTCATTATCTTTTTATTGTTCATTGCCAACTGATCTTCTTATCTTCCTTATTGTTACTTGCTTATTTTCCTTGTGAGAGCGTTGCTCGGCCATATTGTAAAAAGGATTCTTCCTAATATGCTCCGAGGATAAATAGACTTCATTATTACTATTATCATTTCATTTTAAATTAATAGTCTTATCGGTGAATATTTTTTATAATAAAAGTTTGTCATCACCAGCTTGCCTTATAATTTCCGCCTTGATTATACACCGCTGAATTATACTGCTTAAGGAGAATTGCATTCATTTTATTATTACATTATTTCATGATCCCTATAAACCAGCATCATTAATCACTGGAGTCACGAATCACTAGAACCAGGGGCCTCTATTCATAATGTCGAAGATTTCCATTGTAATTCTGGTTTACTTTAATTTTTTGAGGCACAACTGCTACCTATGTATTATAAGCCCATTTAATTTTATGTACCATGACTATGTGTCGTTGAATAAGTTTTTTCAGGGCGTCCGTGCCAAAAAAGGGAAACTCAAAACCATATGCAAAATAATGCCATTTAAAACAAAAAGGAGGCAACATGAGAATGATAGAAATTTCAATGAAAGAAATTCAACGCTATCACAAGTTGAAAATAAATGATTCTATGTTTAGTCTCACCTATCAAGATCATTCCTCTCCAGTGACTGTGTGGCTGACACAAACTCATCTTTGACTCATTGAGTCAGAAGTCTGTGAAATCCTGAAGGGATTCCGTACTCGATGTATTCATGATTAATTTGCTTCATTTAGAACAATTTCATTGAGCGTCTACAGCAACTAATTGACTACATGCACAATTAGCATCAATAATAATACGACAAGTAAAGCACTTATATCTTCATAATATATTTGACTAAGCAAAGCACAGGACCCGCTCCTACAACACAAGGAGCTGCTACAAAAAAAGTCCCTCCTGAACACTACAAACATTTTACATTGCATATCACACTACTTAAGAAACTAAATAGGTACATTATGGTTGCTTAAGGCTCTTTATTTTGGAAGAATGGGTCGAAATTGTTTCTGACAAAATGTTATCCAGAGAAGTTACATCAAAACTAGATTAGGTAAATTATAATATTGCTATTCCTCCTCATCACAAAAATTAACAACATATAGAGTTAGTATATTAGGATAGAGTGGCAACTCCAGTATTTTATAAAATCCCAATCCCCAATATATGCCCATACAGTTTCGGATTTTATTTAATGAAAATCGAGGTGAACACAGTTTGGGTTATTGTTACACCAAATGTTTAGATATGCAATTTTTGAAAGTTTTGAAGAAATTACCACGGAATTGACTGATCATGAATAGCACAATTGCAGAAGGTATAATAGATATTTTGCCAGATCTTCCGTATCGAAATTTACCAACATACAAGCCTTGGAGAGGAAGTATTTGTTCAGCTAGCAATTCGAAAATGTTACTATTACTTTCATCAGCTCAAACAACCGCCACAAGATTATTTTCTTAAGTGTGTTTGCTATCGCAAAGACATAACCTGCCCAATGGTAAAGCAAAATAACATAATCAAAGGACAATGACTGTCAATTAAACTTTAAAAAAAGAATTAAAAGATGTCAATGTTGTCCATATTACTATTCAGTATTCAAAATAAATGAACATCACTTAATTTAGTGAATTATCAAATTATGCCAATGAAAATTGAATTAAAAAACTTGATAATTTCAGCCAAGACAAGCACAATAGTTCTCGATTTTTTTCCTAGAGACTCCTATTATAATGATGGCGGTTTCTTGATTATAACTTTAACTTCTGCTTAGTTATTAGGGATGCTTATTAGTTATAGCAAATATTTCCATATTCCTTTTGTATCCAACTTGTTTCATATTATTCTATTAAGGTGGCTTTCAATGTTCGGTTCGATGCAAACCTTTCAGAATTTAGCTTTTAAAAAAAATGCTCAAACAATCTTTGGAGCCACCGCACTAAGGATAACGTCAATCTCCGCGAAAAATGAACCTTAAGGCAAATAAAAATTTTCTGTATACGAACTTTTTTGAGGTCGGCAACTCTACCTAGTAGATCGGATAGGTACTCTATGATTGTACCATTGCGTTGATTGTGGTACGTTCTGCAGTGTTTTCCCAATCTGCATATTCATTTTTCATAAGCTAAACATTCGAAGCACCTCTGCGGAATTTTGGTTGCAAGCATTCCGGACTTCAAAATGGCATTTTCAAAAAATGAAAAATAAGAAATTTAACTCACATTTTAAATTTAGGTTCTGAAACAGAAATATTTTTGTCATTTTCATTACCTTCCAACTCCCTCTCTGTGAATTAATGAGTTGAACAATATTTTTCTGAGCTTCATAATTCTGAAAGAAAATTGTAAAATCTTCATTATTCGTTATCTTCCAATTCGTGGAATCTTGAAATTCTGATAAGCTTGTGAAGGACAGCTTCAAACTATCATACTGCTAGATTATATATGGCAATTAATATTGTAAATTGTCTTTCTTCCTATGTTCGATCGCTGCGCTGTTTCGGGGTCTGATAAAATGAATTTTCATCTCGGCAAACGGTTGTTCTAAAGCACAGCTTATCACGGGCAACATGGCAATTGCACTAACAATTAACATCATTTTCTGATAATTGGTCAATCGATTTTTTGTGGTTTAACAACTTCAAGATTTGTACTTTTATTGAATCATCAAGTTTTACTGGATTTCTTTGATTTTTTTGATTAGGCTAATTTTATATAATAAAAGCAACGCCAAGGTTTTTTCATTAAGTGGCGATATTTGCGGCTCTTATCAAGGTGTTAGTGAACACCGGAGGAGAGAGACCGGAAGATTGACAGCAGAATTGCAAAGCATGAACGTCAGTTAACAGACGGACAGGACATCGGAGACAGTATCTCGTGACATAGATAGACGACAATTCCGTGGTTAATAAAAAGTTTCAACTGAAAGGTAGGGAGTATTTACAACAGATAAATTAATAAAGGGGGAATAAAATAATAAGAAATCGCCAAATAAAGAAATGTATAAAATGAAAGAAGAAAGAAAAAAAATTTATACAAAAACAAATAAACGAAAACCAAAAAAAAAGGAACCAAAGGAAAAAAATGTTACCAAGGTAAAAGTAAAGTTCACAAATGTCTCTTTCTGCACACACAGATCATGGTTGCACTTTTGATGATCAGAGCTTCAATGACTGCAAGGTGTCCACTTCCTCGTAATCTTCTTTAAAATCCTGACGCACGATCTGTGGCAGTCGAACTGGGTACACAACTTCACAAATGACGGGTGAAGTTGCTTCGATGCTCTTCTTCTCCTTTGTCCTTCTCGAGCCAGCGTGGGATGTGCTCAGGAATCCTGTTGGGACCATCCCTTGAAAGACAACCCCCTTTAACTCCTTCAAAGACTTGTCGGCCACCATGAGAAGAGAGCCGGCGAAATAACTCGGCATAAATGAAAACCTTGGCGTTGCTTTTTCTATATAAAATTTTAAGTCAGAATGGTGTAGTCAAATATCTTAGGCTAATTTAGTGAAACACGGTGGTATATTTATACTATATAAGCTTGTAGCATATAACTGCTTTGAGGTTATAGTAACTGATAGTCGAGTACGAAGATCTTGCTAAGAATTTTCCAGTGCTATTTTAAGAAGATAACTAATTCACCATAATAGAGATTATGGATAACAACAAGTCATTGACGTTACCTTTTGAGGCTCCTATCAGCTCATTTTTGTCAAAAATAACGTACCTTAGGACATAACATGATGAAAATGATGAATAACATTTTCTGCAAGAATGAAAGAGCAAAGAGTGGTAGATTTTCAGTACTAAAATTTAAGATAGCAAGCAACTAACTACAATTTTGCTGTATCCAAAGTTTGCAATGGTATTTGCATTCTAATTTCATATTTTTGTTATTTAGATCTTACACTCGAATGCCAGCAGCCAAGACATTGGACCGCAAGAATGAAAGTGGAAGATTCTACAAATCGTAGAATGTCTGAAATTCTTATAAAAGAAAAGAAGATTTTCTGTGATCTATGATGACTCATCTGAGGCGATTAATGATGAAAACAAATACTCACCATGAAGATACCTCGGAAATCCTTTAATGTCTTTGTGTTTATGAATGTAGGTCTCCAAAGTTTCATTTAAAATATCAAATAACATAAGTCCTGTCTAATCAAGAATAATGCAATCAGTAGT
>CAJQUW010007966.1:0-74147 GCA_907163375.1 Prostheceraeus crozeri | reverse complement strand
TGAACCAGCGACCGTTGAAGCTAGAGGACGTGCAAGCATACCCTCTAACCACAAGGCCACCGGACCATCTGTTGAGAGCGTGAATTAGCCAGGAAGGCACTGCTTTAACGCAGGCACGTGGAGGGCGGACTGCATTCTGCAATCACTTAATACCGCATCCGAGATTGAGGCGCTTCACGCAGGCGCTACTCATTACATGTTTAGACAAGTAACCTGGCAATTGATAAATTTATCAAATCTCCGGTGGACAAGGTCCGGTGGCCTTGTGGTTAGAGGGTATGCTTGCACGTCCTCTAGCTTCAACGTCGCTGGTTCAAACCTACCCACGACTGATGAGGCCCAACAGGCCGAAACATGTCTCGTGGTGGTTACATCTGTTGAGATTTGATAAATATTATATATTATTATTTATATATATATATATATATATAATATATATATATATATATATATATATATATATATATATATATGCATCGATAATGAAATATTCTGCTAAATTGGGTAATTTCGTTAATATTTAACAAATCTACACAAGAACTCCTAAACAGGACATATGCTGACAGTTAAAGTCTAGAATTCAAATTTTCGATAGAATAGTTATAGCCAGTTCTCGATCAAATGAAAGTACACTACTTCCGGCATACGTTTAGATATTCCGCAAAGATTTTGAAGAAAATTGTTACATAAGTGTTAATGGATTGTAAAATGTAACACAATTAATCCGAAATCGTTCGCTTCACTTACTATTAATATCTCCGGACTCAAGCATTGGATTTGAATTTTATGGAGGTACAAAAGTTTCAGAGCATTTCGAATTAATGCCGACTACGTATAAAATTAATGAAGCTCAGCCGAAATGGTATTACTCGTTACTAAGTCACGTGGATTCACGGGGTAGATTTCTCTTCAACTTAGTTTAAAAGAAATATGTGTGCACTTTGGAGGAATTGATGAATGACGCAGAATGAATACATCAAATGTCATAGCATAGAATTGCCATCAAGAAAACTGCGTAATCGGAAGATGGAAATTTGAGATTGTTGGGCTTCTCGCTATCAAAGCTCAGAATTTATTTTTTAAAATGTGAGCTCTTTATGTCTTTAATATTCTCCACTGCCGTCCAGTGAATGACATCGAAGACTTGATTTCCGGTAGTTTGGACTCTATTTCCACAACCCCAAGTGTCATGGTCCATTTAACTCACAAATGGCAACAGGAGTTAATTTCTTAAAATAATAAACAGTCCCAGAGATGGATCGTTCGACGATGACTACAACATAAGTTTTTATGAAAATAAAGAACGTCTTTTCAAATCAAAATAAGTATTAACATTCCAATCGGTTTCGATTGGATGACAGTAAGATAGACTAATGGTCACAATCTTCGTCAGGAATTAAGTTGAAGAGGGCATTGTACATATCACCAGTAGTCATAAAAAAATTTGAAATTTAGATTATCATATATCATTGAAGATTAAGACGTAGCGCATAATGGAAAAGTCATCTACAAAGTCACTCATGAAATAAGGGCATCAGAGATTTGGGCTCAACAATGGATGATGTAAAACAGAGGAGTTAAAGCATATTTTAGCTTAAAGAATGTTTGTATCAATTTGTTTCATCTTTTCAATTCTCGACGGTTAGCGCGGTACATGAGCTACATTAGAGAGGCTATATTAAATGGCATGAGGGGTAAATAACTATGAAAGGTACCTTAAATGAGATTCGAATTTGTCGTCGCTATTATAATATATGATAGCCGGTACAATGTAGGAACATTCTGTAGGAACTGTATGTACAAATCAGAGGTCGCCTTAGCGCCAGACGATTTGTTCATTGCTTACCGAGAAATCTCATGTGGTATTTCCATTGTCTACTTATATACATCTACATCTATCCATAGATATCCTGTAACAGAATATTCTTCTACAATTTCAAAGTCTATGATCGAAGCAGTAACTTCTATGTTACAAGTATTGAAAAATGACGGCAGGGTAATGCGCATCGCTGCCTGCCGACAGAAGCTTAACAATAGGGCACTTATGCGCCCTCAAATGTCCTACATTGTTGCCCTCAAAAATCCATGTTAATGTTATATAGTGATTAATGATTAATCTATATAATTTATTGATGAGCAGGTACATTTGATCTGCATATGTCTACATTTGCAATCGGTGATATCTAATTTGCATATTCTGCATTTGATTTGCATATTTGTACATTAAGTAATAGATAATGCATAGATTTGAGGTCATTATTGCTATAATTACCGAGGGCCGAAGGCTCGAGGTTATTATGACAAATAATGACCGAAGAATTATCTGTTATAATGCATGACTTTTTTCATAGAAGTCTGCACCAGGTTAATAATTTCCAAGCAGGAAAATAATTACCTGCTTCGTGGAACTTATTAACCTGTGGACATAGAAAGCCTTTCAAAATCATGCATTATTGTCGGAAACCCTGTATACATTTAATGTTGAGGACTGTTGACTGGATATCTACAGCAAGTGCCAGGATATCCTTTACGTCTCCCACATTATATGAATATCTTTTTGACAGTCTCATAGAAATGTGTTATCAAAAAGTCAGGGAACCCTAGATGGCGAGTGTCGTGCGGCCTCCCGGCGTTGGCCACAGTAGGTTCATGCCACATGCCTTGTTGACACAGTTATCATCTGACTTCCGGAGAACATGCCCGCACCATCTAAGACGGCTCCTTTTCAAGACGGCCTTGATGTCTTCTATTCCTAGAAGCTGGAGAACCATGGAAGAAGAGTGCCTGATCATACGCCCATCAGGATCATTAAACGTTCTGCTGTCACCCATCTTTGCTGATATTCGACTTTCATGGGCCATGTTTCACTGCCGCACACCATGCGCCTTCTCACACACGCGTCATACACTTCCTTTCATTCATGAAGGAGTCTCCCTCGATGTCAGAGAGGGTAAATAAATCTCGCAATGTTCACCAACCAGGTTGAACTCGGGCATATGATGCAGCCCCTGAACCACCACCTGATTCCATCATGTCACCAAGGTAGCTGCTAGGTGAGACTCGCCACTGAAATTGGACGATTTGTTCTTCACTTTTGGTTGAAAAAGAGCGCATTTGGCCTTGACAGGGTTTGCACATGAGGGCTCCCTCTGACTTCGCAGGATCGCTTGTGCGCCCATAAGTGGCAAGCGATGCACTGGACAGAATTACAGCCGGCACCTTTTCGACAAGTACTGCAAGGAAAATAGAGCGCAAACTTCAGAATTATACATGCATGTAGTCACGCACAGCAGCAGTTTTGCAGTGAAGCTTTTGAAGCCTCTTATTTGGTGAATTCAGGTGAGGGTTCTATTCGAGGAAATACCGTATGCAAAATGACATGAATGTTTAGGGAGACATGTAACAGACGACCTTCGAGTTATACCAAACAAAGCTGAAAATATCAATATGTTGATTAAAAGTAAGTGAATTCTCGGTCAAATTTTTGTAGATCATCTGCGTTCCCTTACTTGTGCATTCTTCGAGAAAGATGATTTACAAATGATCATCAGAAATAGCTCACATCTCTCTGAAGCTGCGTTCCGGCTTTAATGTATTCCTCGTGACACTGATGGATGGAAAACTCTCTAAAGAAAGTCATGCGAATGCATAAATATGATTAAGATAAATAAAACCCGAATATCCTTTATCACAGAAAAATCAACGTCTGAAAGAAATGATCACTTCTTATTCAAATTGGCTTTCATAGTCAGACGAGCGTTTTGTTTTTCTATCCCTAGCTCTGCTTTAAAATGAACGTTTGATGCAATTGTGATATCATTTTAATTTCGTATTTCCTTTTATGAATGGTGCAACAGAAGTACTTTCGTGTGATCAAGTTTGCTTATATTCGTCAAATATCGGGAAAGTACTTTTCTGAATTTAATGTCATTTTCTGAAGATAGAAGAAAAGAAGTATAAACAGGAGATTTTCTCATGAATGGACTTCTGTTTGTAATTGGACAATAATTTTAGTGGAATTCGATATTTTTAATCTCACAGTAATGCTTCACCTTTCTTTCATGTTGATAAACTAACAGGCGAATCTATCTAGACCGCAATAACTGTTAAGTACTTATAAATGTCATTTTCGTGCAATTTTAAGGAACTCAAGAGTGTTTGATTTAACGTCAGTTTTGTTATTTTTATTTTTTTTTCATCGGCCAAAAGTTTGAGCGCCTTTACTAATGATTCTTTAATTGACCACTGATCAATGAGCACACAGTGAATTCTTTAAATTATTTTGTTCATAAAATATGGAAGAAAATAATATGCATATCTATACCATGATCGGTTATGATATCATTTTATATCATTTCATTTTTTATAATGAAAATATTCCATTTTTTAGTGGAATATACGTAGGCCTACACCGTAAATAGATCTAGTCATACGAATTTTTCGATTTACGCCGCTATCATGGCACTTTTACTGCTCTTAGCGATGACATTAAAATTAGATTGCATGCAGCATCGATATATTCCAAATAATTGAAGACCGAATTATGTAGTTTAGTCATACAAAGCTTCTTGTATATCAAAAGTTAGGTAGGGCCTATAGCCCATACATTAGACATCGCAAGTTTTGATTTAAGCTTTTGACACTCGAATTACAAATTTGCCTACAATATGCAGTTGGTTAGGGCAACAGCCTCTTAAGTATGAAATAAGCTAAAATATTTAGATCACAGTCAAGATTTCAAAGGTATCAAGACAGCTATTAATGAGTTCAATGTTCAGTACTACTGGAAGTCTGAAATAACCAGCAATATATGAGATATACACTGTACATGTCTAGCTAATCCTAGAGAACGGCGATCTTTGTTGTCTGCATTGTTCGACAATCTGTGTGATACAGACAACATCCTTTCAATCAAATATACAATTCTCTATGGCATTGTAAATAACATATGTCACGAAAATTACATTAAGTTCCTAACAATAATCATGAACTATTGCTGAATTTAGTGTAATGTTTTACACATGATGCGACTATCATGCTACTATTAGATTTCTCATTAGAGGCACAACGCTTGTCAAAAAATAAACTATTTGCTCACCTTCTAATTGTTCCACTGGAATGACACTGAGAATCATCGTCTCCCATTCCTCCATATCCTCCTCTGGCGTTTCTTCACTCGGACCGCCTCCAGTCTTCGACGCCATCTTTCTTCTTTGAGCCACTCGCTTGTTGTTTCGGGCTTTGACTGACTTTTTTAAAGTTTGCCATTTGTCCTTAATGGCCTCCGTGGTGCGATGGTTTCCACCGACGGCATTCACCTTAGCTGTTATCTCCTCGTACGCTTCCTTCTTTGCTCTGTTCGTCACGGTGGAGAACTTAGCACTGAGGAGATCGTGCTGACTGACGAATGCTTCGATGCTTCGACCAGCACCTTAATCTCCTCAGTACTGAAGTCTGCGCTTCGTTTTCGTTTTCGGGATAGTCCTTCCATTATGTTAAACGGACAATGGCGAAATGGATTCGAAAGATGTGCTAAAACAGCGACAAAAATACCTTATTATTCGATGACGCACGCACAATCTGGGGAATCCCTAGCATCCCCTAGTTTTGATTGGACATCTCGAGATAATGACGTCATTTGCATCACAGAATCTTGAATTCTACGAAACTGTGGATTGAAATGCGTCAGGATACACGACTATCGTCGAGGATAGCAATCAACTCTTCTATTTATCTGCAAAATGTTAAGCTATCACCAGGATCTAATCAATGGCATTATCAACTTCTTCTATTTACAGCACTTGATAATTGGCTATTAATAAGTCACTGATAGAGGCTTATCAACGACTGCTTAACCAACTCTTCTATTTATCCGCATGGGTAGAACAAACGAAAGAGACTAAATTTGCTTCAATACAAAATGCGAAGAATCTATGATTAGAAAATATAATAGAAAAAAATTTTTGATGATATCATTTTTCAAAAATAAAATGATGTCATTTTATCATTGCCGATCTATGGATCTATGTAATTTTTCTTTGGACAGCTTGGCTTCGACGAAATGATGGCTTTGTAGGTGATCTTCTATAAAGTTGACATGTATAACATATACCTACATATAGTCACCTTTCTACATATTACTGGAACCATGACAATTTCCGTCGGCTCCAGATTCGACCAGTTCCGGCTCCGAAACCCTGGGTAGAATGTTCGCTTTCTAAAAAGCGTAAAATAAAGTAGCATTTAGTCCCACAATTTTAGAGACATTAATCTTCTAATATTTTGACATCATATCAATGTCATCTTTAGATTTAATCATTTCTGCTACAACGAATATTTTCAATGAGCAATAGACAACTATAGCCTCCTTAAAATTCATAAAAGAATATCTGAAGCCATAGAGGAAATCAAATATATTGTCACGTTCAGAACAAACAATGTTTCGTCTCTCCTTCTTGTATAACATTCAGAGGTACAGTACCATTTTTCTTAAATTTTTAAATAATAGTAATAATGGGTTTTTTGCGAAATGACAGTCGTATATCGTTTACAAATGTGGTACAAGAAGACAAACGACAAGTAAATGGCAAAATCAGTTACTGTGGATCACTGTTACTCAGCAAAAGACAGTATGGATCATTCGCTTGATGAATGTCCTTCCGTTACTCGCACTAATGGTCTTTCTCTGCAGCCGGCGCAGCCTTGGTCTGCGGCTCCTTTGGTGCGCAGCTACATGCGGTAATTGGCGGTGCACTATGCTCTTTTTGCATTATTTTTCGGAGCATTTTTCTATCCATTTCGCGGCGACTTTATGGATATCCGCAAACTTGGCGCATCCGTAGCGTGCTTCTCGCATTATGTATCGTTTCTTGTCATCTGCACTCGCGAATCCCCACCAACTGAGTACGGCGTATATTATCCTATTTGTCGACCACGTTGTGTAAATTTGATGCAGAAGCTTTTGATTATCAATCGACTTATTCATATCTTCATGACATATAAGCTTTAATTGCACTTCTTAAGCAATTTGCTGACGGGGACGTTCACGTGACGCTATTATTTAAGAGTGACTCCAAGGATCGTCATTTTTGGATAATAGTTTGGGCAAGTATTGTGCCTCTGAAGGTAATATAAGAATGAGAGACGAAACATTGTTTGTTCTGAACATTCCATTAAACTACCCCCCCATTCATCCCCTTCAATTTGAACTGGAGTATATTTAATACATTGTTGAGAACCAAATCGTGATCCTCAGAGCACACAAGTGACAATGACAAGGATGGTGACGGACAATCACCATCTAATCCCTATTTGAGAGCTGCTTTTCTTATTTAGTCCAATGAATAGAACCTTTGTAGAACCTCGAATGAAACATTTATAAATAAAATGGGACAGGTTTTAAGCCGAATAGAATTTTTTAAATTGAATGGGATGGGGCAGGTTTTAATTAGAATGAAAAAGGTGTAACTGCCACAAATATAATCGGGTCCGCGAACGTTCCCCGCCCTTGCTCTAAGACATTGCTTTTGTCTCATTTCTCCCGGATATGCGCCTCTTTAATGAAATTATCTGTCAATACATCCTGCATTTTCATGAGATATATTTCTTCTTTTCAGGCTGTAATCCAGCAATTTCAGCATTTACCGGAAGAGAACGCTAGTCTGAAGGCGGTGCTTGATCTCCGAATCAAAGAAAATGCGGAATTACGGCGCCAGAATACGGAATTGCAAGAAAAATTATCTGCAATGCATGACCTCGAATATAAACGAGATCAGCTATTGAAGGATGTTGAGAATTTCCAGGCAATTATCAGCCTGAAGACTGATAATGAAAAGTAAGTAATCTAGGTTGCACTTTTAAGCAATTCCAGATGTGATCGTTGTAAGCCAACTCAAGATAAATAGCCAATGATATTTATCTTTCACTAATTCCTAAATCTTCGCTCGCATAGAACAGGAGGCACTTCTGGAGGAGGAATGATACACATTGTAACAAGTTGAAGGTTCCAAGAAAGGGAACTACAGAATTACATGACCACATGGAAGATTAGATGTTAAGAAGGAAAGTATTAGATTTTGTAATTGATTTCGTAAGATAGGAATTGGTTTTTGGGAAAATTCATTTAATTAGACTGTTTCTGCGGTACAAAACACAATACAAATGATTTTGATATATTTTATATACAATTTTAACGTGCTGAAGATGAATATCGCACTAAAAAGAATACGAAGCTTAGTTAATGTCGTACCTTTTTTCTTGTCGATCATAGCGAAACCAATACTGCTGAACATGAGTGTCAGATTAGTCGACTAAAAAGCACAAGCATTTCATTACTTCACCGAGGAAGATGTGATTTTTGCTTGACAATCATTGCGAAAATTATGCGAAATATATTAACTGATACTGCATCTGTCACGAGATAATGCGTAGATCACTACCAATTTATCAGTCTTCATTAAGAAGTCGACATATAGTCAGATATGTGATACGTAGCCTATCTGATAGTTAACCTATAAGATTTCTTAACTGTCTTGATTTTTGGTTCAATAGTTATCGCCTGTTTCTATCTATTGTGAACGACGATCATCATCCTCTGCAACATCCTTTGCTCCCTGTAATGAGACACTCCGGGTATTTTCGTCTGCCACATTTGACGACATCACTTCGTGACAGATCCTTCATATGCATGTCGAGACTGTATAACTCCGGATTCACCATTTGAGTATTGTTCCGTATTTCTTCTACTTTGTTATGATTTTTGTTGAATACTTGTTCTGTACTTTTAACTTGGGGTCTTTAATAAACGTCTTTATTATTATTATTATTATCATCATAGTGACATTGGGTCGCGTACTAAAAGTTCAATGAACAACTACTTACGAAGCAGCTGCAATTACTTGAGATGTAATGTAGAAACAGATGAGAATTAATAAGATTTTAGTGCAGGCAGTTTTCGTGCATTTGAAGCATTTATCTGACAATTAAAATTTGTAAGGGGTGTCAATCACGATGAACTTTGTGGTTGAACAATTTTTTGAACTTATAAGTCATTTTGTTTGATAACAATGATCTCAGAATATGATACATAACATATATATATATATTAACATATCTGAGCATGCATGACATTATCATTGGCAATATATTCTGCAGCCAAGTAAGTGTCAGTAAAATCTAAGAAATGAAATATCCTGATGTGAAAATGTTTCATCCACCCTTGGATCAGGATATCAAGCAATCCTTGTGGTGCATGTATAATGTATTTCATTCAGTTAAATATGTTATGTGGTTGATTCACTGAAACCCTTGAGTAGTTTGCTGGCAACTGAAACCGACCGGGCAATTCTGTTTGTCTTTTTGCACTTCGGGTATTTCTTCGTTGGATATTACTGGGTGTTTCAAAAAGAATCATCCGATTTCAATGAACTTGATCTATCTATTGAATTGACCCAGAGTCTCGAAATATGCTTTATTTACACAGTTTGCAGGTGTTCAATAAGAGCTCCTCTACAAGCTCAGCAAACATCAGGAGAATAGTCCATCTCTTGTCATGGGCCAGCACATGTCATTAGTTGCGTTCGCAACTGCCTCAGCAATGCAAAGTTGCAATTCAGTCAAATTCTTTGGAAGTGGATTCAGTAAACCTCGCCCTCCACATCCCTCAAAGGAAGAATTACAAACTGGGGGATCTCCGCATCCATTCATGTAATGTGTCTACCAAATCTGATGGCGACCGATACATCGCTGAGGCAGCTCGTTAGAAATCGCCGGACATTACTGCTAAATCACACCATTCTGTTGAAAAATGAAGTTGTTTGAATTGACATAAAGCTGATAAGAAGTCAGCTTTGTAGCGTTTGCAGATACTTGATGAGGGAAATCACGTCCTCCTCGGAGAAACAAGGGACCTGCACCATTTCAAACGAAGCCGCGTAGAACACGCAAACCGGGAGAGCTCCAATACTTCTTCGCATCGCTGTTCCAATCCATACAGTCCATTTCTTAAATCGTTGCACAGCCCAAAAAATTCTTCGCATATTCTGATTAACTTTAATCGAGAGCTGATTAATCGATTACAAAACTGATAAACTTGGTTCAGGATACACTGTGGCTTGCCTAATTAGATAAAGTAATCAGTGATTGTCTGCTCTGTTGCTTCCACGGTGATATCAATGTTATTATGTTGGGCCTCGTGTCACTCAATGTCTTTGTCATCATTGATGAGCTGCTCCATTTATCTGGCGCAAGCGTCATCATTCCTGCAACGTTAGGGAAATGCATATGGCATATCGCTTATCAAAATTGAACCAGGTTTTCAACACGAAAATTACATTTGAAAATGGGTTAACTTTTTTGTACAATTATCTTCGAAGCGGTCTGTACATGACGCTTCACTTTTCCACTGATGTGAAATGTGGCCTCGCCACTGATGAAGCATGAGAGGAGATCTTTCTCTCCTCTCTTTTGAAGACCAATCGTGAAGAAGTCAGGCCGCTTTCTAATCAGCTTTGTTGAAAACAGCAGTGGAATTCAATACGTATGGCAATAGTTGGACTATGTTTCCTGATGTTTTCTTGAGCTTTTTGCCGAGATCATATTCAACGCCTGAAAATTGTGCCCAAAAATTGACATTTGTAGAAACATACGCTGTATCGCAGAATAAAAAGGCTAGAGAACCATCTATGACGTGATGCTATCTCCACAAGTATTTTGAAAGTTATTTCTAAACTCTGGCTTAATTCAATAGATAGATCAAGTTCAATAAAATCCGATGTTTCTTTTTGAACACCCTGTAATCAACCGTTACCGAATTTTACACGATTAGACTCAATTAATTATGACAATTACGTGAATCACAAACTTCACTTCATTAATGACATATTTTCTATCAATTACAGACAACTTCAAGATAAACATCATCAACTGCTGCGACGATTTGATCGGGAAACTAAAGAAAAGAAGCGTTTGAGTATGAATTATGAAGAACTTCTCTACAAACTGGAGGAGCGACAGTCAACAGAAGATCTGACAAAATCGAGTCTTTCCGATCTGTAAGTTCTAGTGTCTTCTTTGGTGCCACGTCATATTTAGTTGACCGATACTTTGCTTGTTGAGGTGCAACATGTGTGTGTGTGTTTGCTCATGCAATGGCCCTTTGCATAGAATATCTATCGCCCAATTTTTGCACGCACAGATTAAAAGAAGTGGTCTCCGTGGCACAGTGGTTAAGTGCTTGCCATAGCGATCTTTCGGTCCAGAGGTCGAGTCCCGAAAGTGTCATCTGAAGTCTGCAAGAAAGACATCCGGACTAAAAGTGCCACAATGTCAGGACCGTTCAATCTCCTCCCGCAGTTTGGGGGAGTAGAGATGTTAAAGTTTAATTATTTTAAAAATGATGGTAGACTCCTCAATAGCTCCCTGAGTTCTGCATTCCTATCTTCGAAGTGATCCTTTCTCATTCTTGCGATCAAGCTAATGTCTGATTTTTGTTTAATTTGAAAGGGATTAAGACAGGCTTGACGATTTGTCAGCATCAACATATTTCACCTGGAGATGCATTTATATAGATGATGACGACCGATGCTTGTGGCTTAAGTTAATCAAGCTTGTAGATATCTTTTTTATCTACTTAAAATCTCGGAGATGTATGAAAGCTTTTAAATTTGAAGCTCTGACGCAACTGAGTACTAAAACAATGCTGACATGGCTTGATTATGTGTGATCGTTATGATGCTTCTATTCCAAAAACCCTGAATGCCAACTTCCAACGACATTTTGGGGATTCGACCACACGACAAGGAGATCGCAAGTCCAAGCTTTTAGCCACTACACCACAGTAATAATGGAGAAGCCATTCTTTCATCAAGAGAAGTGTGCTACGAATCTGTCACCCACAGTAACCCCTATTATGAAATTTCCCTCTGCGAATTTTCGGAAGCAAGTCCTTCATTGTTTTAGATGCAAAAAATTAATTGTACACAAATAATGGCGGCAGTTTCAGATTTTGAATGACAGTGATTCGATTTACTTTTACAGACGTCGAAATAAAAAGGATCTCGTGACCATGTAGCCAATTGTGAATGGTATTGAAATTTAAATTTTGCTATACAGCATGATGTATTTTATGTTATTGTATTTGTATTGGATAAGCCCCTCACAGGTCTATGGCTGCACTTTTTGTTTTGATCATTTTCATCGAGGGAACCCGTTTCATCATGCATTCTAATGGCTGTCATCAAATAGATTTTCGCTGGTATTATTTTGGCCTTATTGAAAGCGTCTTTGGTTATTTATCAGTTATTTAAGGAATTCATGATGATAATTCTCATTAAAAGTGATGGCAAATATGAGAAAGCTAAGAATTTATTGATGGAGCCAATTATTCTACTCTAAATCAACACTAAATAAACTTGAGTGTACAAAAACTAGGCATCGCTGCAGTAAAGAGTGAGAATACCTTAGGTTGTAATTGTTTGTTCAAGAAAGATTTTAACGCTTCAATTGCTGTTTTCTCTGTCTCAGAAAAACTGTCCACTCACACGATCAGGAATTTTGAATTTATTTGAATTTTGAATATTTACAAAGTACATTGACAAGATATCGGTACATACCGGGCCATGGCCTTACAGTGTCCGGAGTAACTCTGGAGGATTGTGAAGGGTGTCATTTTTTAGGTTGTGTGTATCATGACTACATGTGACCCAGTAATATTGTTTTCAGAGTGCCCGGTCTTGCCCTATTATAATGCATTTTGCCGGATTTCTGCTGGGTCCACCTAGCAAGCGAATAAATAAACTGTATTGGCCTTGAATCAACACCGTGCTGTGAGTTCAGTTCTTGCCAGTATCGCTTCCGTCCTAACTCCTCACAGCATTTGACAATGTAATCTACAGCGAAGATTATGAATGCATCAGCTTATGTCAGCTTATTATTATTGAGATCTTTATACAGATGGAGAGCAAGTTCGTAACTATCAACTCGTAAACTCAGCGAAAGAAAAATTGCGTTAAAAAGGAGACATGCATGTATTCTGATGATAGCTCAATTTCATGCATGTATCATCAGAAGGATAATTGATGCTTCATCAACAATCGACTCATTGACTGAACTGTTTAATTCAATGATAAATGGAATATTAGAATTTTATTGTCCGAGTATTGGAATTTTGTGATTTCTGCTAATTGTCCTCATTATTTTGGTACAGTTCATTTCACTCAGCTGGGGCCAATTCACCATATTATCTCAGGTATGGTCATTTTAATGTAAAAAGTAAAAAACGACGCCTTTGGTTTTCATAAAAGCAAACGATTTTAAGTTATAATCATCTGCAAATGTGCAAGTCTCAGCAGTGAATGTTGGAGCTGATGGTGAATTGGAAGGAGTTTGATTTTTTGTAGCTGGTTTTATTTGAAAGGTAGAGAGAGGCCGGTGAATGGTCCAACTCTATATGGTTTCCATTTTATCAATCACAGTCAGTTAATATCAGTTGATATATGCTATAACATCTACTACACATTTTTTGAAAACCTAAATTACATTTTTGAATATATCATGGCATGATATATGATGGCATATATGATATATATGGCATGATCACGTGTACTCATGATTGATGTCAGAACTGGTCAAGGGAGCAGCCCTTAACAATTACAATAACTTTATGAAATAACTTTTTATAAGAAAAGTCTAAAGTGCTGCAGTTAGCTACTACAACCTGACCTACATGTACAATGTATGAACATGGCTAATAAAAACATTGTAACAGAACTCCATTCCATTTTGTAACGCCTTCAGTTAAGTGAAGAGCGACGCTATTTTGAACATAGCAGGAATTAGCATCTGTGAATTGGTGTTCTTCAATTTCCAATGTTTTATACCTTTATTCCATTAATTTTCTTTTACATAAAAAAAATGCAAAATGACAAACTTGCATCGGATAGTGATATTGCGGTGCCATTCGGCAGCAAATATTCAAACGATCTGGTACCGGAAATCCGGAGTAAATGGTGCGAGCGTATGAACGTTAACTCGATGTATTACTGACTACAAGGATGTGCGTAGGCATAAAACTTAAGGTGTGAAGTCAATCGCTAAGATATCTTTGATATCCGACCTCTATGGATACTGCAGTATTCTTCCATAGAACAGTAGAACTTCTGTTTCGATCAGAAGAATTTTGTTGCGTTCTGTGCTACAATAATATATCTGAATCAGAAAATTTCTTGAAGAAGTACATGTATATTTTGTTTTTCGAAATATAGACCTACATCTTGTTCTACGAGTCCATGCATCTTGTTAAGCGAAATAGAAGTGTCTCCCTCTAATTCAGATATCCTATAATTGTAATAGAATTCTTACTATTGAAATCCTGCTGTTCAGAATAGGCATCTAAAGCTGAAGTACAAAGACTGCATTTTTCAAACCGGGCTCTTAATTATTTATGGGCTCGAAGAAAACATAGATTGGGGCCACAAAAAGGATAATCTGCATGCCTAGAATCTTTATGTCATCAGCTGATCCATCTTCTTTCAAGAATCAACTATAAATCCGTGCAAAAAGGAAAGGAACTTTTCCTCTCTATCCAACATTATTTTTCAAAATCCACAGTTTTTGTATTTCTTTTGTGATAAATTTCGTACTTGATGCCATGAGTAGCCCATGAGTAGTCTGATTTGACACTATTCTGAGATATGTTGGAGGACGAAGTCATAGATATTGATAGGTGGAGATTCCTCCGGATAGACGGGTCGACCAAGGACAGATTCAGTTGCTTTCCTCGTGTTTAAAGATGAGACCTATCACGTTGACGAATATCGTAGTTAGTGAGTTTGATGCGGGATCTCAAATTGCTTGTATCAAGATATCGATGTCACGAGATGAAACTCCACATTCATTCATGTATCCATATTGCATGAATATGCTTTTATTGTATTATCGAGTTTTTATTGTACTGTATTCATTTAATTCACTGAATAATTTCAGATCTGCATGTATGCGCATTTTATATTGTTCGGAATCGGATTACATCAATATTGTCAGTTGTTACTTTGATGGCATGATATTGTCTGTGATGTTTTCATTTTTATTGTACATGAAAGTACGATAGACATTGGTACATATTGATGGTAAAGTCATGCCTCGGTGCATGCATCATTGAAGTGTGATTAACAACGGAATGACATGAAATAATAAACGATAGATCAAATTGTCATGCAAAAGATGTGCGGCTGGCAGGATTCGAACCTACAACCCCAGGTTAACTAGACCTGTGCTCTACCAACTGAGCTACGAGCTGCTTGCATGTGGCGGTGTCAGTGGGCAGGATCAAACCCTCAACACCACACATCAGTTGTCATAACAATTATGATCAATGAATAGATATCTCGTCACAATTGTGACCGCCGTCAGTAAGGCAAGTAGCTGAAGATCGATTGTCCACCAAGGCATCTCAAACCATGTCGTGAATGCAAGTAACAATAGAATGAAATGAAGCACGCGAAGAAATAAAGAATTGGTGCTAGACGCCGATCCACACCTGGACTCTCAACTGCATCGAAGTCCAGGTGGACAGCTCGGTCCTATCCTTGACTCCCAAAGTATTTCAGAATTACATGACAATCACTGTATCACACATTTGGCGTCTGAATTTGCTGTTATGGAATTCATTTGTACAATACCTCGTATCTTCGCATTGTAAAAAGCAATTCAAAAATTTATGTAATTTAGCACATTGAAAATCATCTGCACCATACCGCATTCATTACTGTGGATGCAAAATCATGAAGTATAGATAGATGCACTTATTTTCTTTCTCCCGTTGCCGAGTAATTTTATCACTGCTGTAATTGCTTAAAAATATTATGAATGCATATCAGTTTCAACAGTGAGAGGATGATTTGTTCACAGGCATAATATACATTAAGCAACAATTTGATCACTACGATTTTTTGGCGGCGGAAAAAAACTCCGGTCCGGAGATGACTAAATCGCACCCAGGCCTTCCGCGGCAAGTTTTTCCCCTTGACGGTAGTATCCGGCTCTGGGATGAAGTCGTGCAGCCTCGAAGGCGGACGATGACTCCACTGATTGCGCCACTTACTGATGGACCAGCTAGTGAGACTTCGTTGAGGTCCGTTTGCTAGGCGTGGTCGCTGAAGGGATGCCGCGACCGAAGTCGACGATCGGGTGTCTCCTCGGAGATTGTTTCATGCAGCCGATGGTCGTCTAGTGAGTGCAAGAGTCGCCAATACTCGGCTGGCGGATAGGAAAGCGCCAGCGCTGACGTCCTGAGGGTGTATGCTGCAACGCCCCACGTGGTACCGCCCAGTCGACGCAGGTGGCCGACGCGTGCAGATACTTTCACTCTAACGTTCTCGGTATGTTTCTGGAAGGTCATGGCTGTGTCGAGTGTCACTCCTAGGTACTTCGGTTGTAGCTCGAAGGGAAGCCGCTGATGAGATGCTAAATGAAGTAAATGACACATTTAAGATAATTGTTAATTATGAATAGCTACCTATGATTGGCTACGACTATAAAGGCGAGCTAAGGTAATCCCTCATTTTTCATGTCGCTTGCTTAGGATTCTGGTATAATTTAATTGCTGATTCTGTCGTTCAATATCCAATACCTTTCGTGCTAAAACATAAAACAACAATTTGGAAACAAAAACAGCTAAAAAGACAAGTTTTTAAAGGGACTGTGATTTTAAGCGATTTTTATACCGCATAGGACACCAATGAGGAAATCTTTGAAAATACCAGTGATATACAGGTGACAGGTGTTGAGACGTTACATCCATTTTCAGGACTCTTCAGTCTGACAATTATTGTAGACGACATTCGGAGGTCAGTCATAGTTTTAATGATCTTCAGCAGTTTGCTTCTTCTTCAAGGTATATCGAGCGGACTAACTCACACAATTGTATTATGTTCTCCTGACAACTAATGCCAAAACATGCATGCCAATAGATTTCATTAAAATGAGCTACCTTCATTTTTATGCTTCTTTTACCGGTATGATGCAAGACTTTTTACCATGCGTTGATGGTTGTGATAAAAGAAAATTTGTAAATCGTGTGACATTGCAATTTTTATCATGTATACTGCATTATGAGTGCGCAAACTGAATACTACTTTTGATGGATTTGTTACCAATATACTGCTGTTATTATATCACAATAATATGATGAAATATGCATAGAAAAAAATAGACTAGAAAATTCGGACTTCCAACCCCTCTCCAGATATTCCTGTTTCCATAAGCAGGACTTCATCAAATCAGATGAACTGAAGAAATTTTACAATGCACACAATTTGGAAATGAATGAATTTATATCAATTTACAGAAATCTCCTGAAATTTAGTAAATTGACAACTAGTATAGATATTTGAAATATTTGGAAGTATTTCTACAAAAGTTTTAATTTCCATGCAACCATTTTGGCGATTGTTTTGGTGAATCGTCAAATACTTACAACTTTAAAATGATCAGATTAAATTAAATGTATTTTCTGATCCAGTTGACACGCTGTCTTCACTGTTAAATGCACTACTCTTGAATGAGCAAACTAAGAAAACTTTTTTTCTGCAAAAAGATAATTTGTCAAAATTATGATGTTTTCTGATTTCTCATTTAAGACATTGAGCTTAAGTCACTGCGGGTATTTAAAATATTCATCTAAAATACTTTGTGCAATCTGAAAATACGATACTCGTAATAGAAATAAATGTTTTGAAGAAACTTTGTCAATTAGCTAATTTTTGTCAATTGGGTAAATCCGGATTTTTCTCCCACTTGCTGGCAAAAACATGTCTTTTGATGATCATTCTGACAAAAATGGATCAAATTACTTATTTTCAAGTCTGCGATATTGTTTGATATGTGTAGTATACGAAACAATGTTTCGTAAGCTGAAGAAAGTCATTGAACATACCTGAAAATCAGCTTAGATTTGTGAATTCCCTGAAAAACGTATGTCCTAAGCACCAGCCCCACTAATGCAATCCAATCTCCACCATGTGATATTACTTTAAAACGGATAAAATGCATCTGGCCAGATGATCAGCCTGCTCAATTTCATTTTTATGCAGTATGAAGTTGGTATATCTCAGTGCATGAAAAACTGGGGTCCAAAACGCCATGTCCCGTAACCGACGCCGTTTTTAAATGTTGGTTGCGGGACGACGTGAAAATCAGTTAATATACGTACTTTGCATCGGTTGCAAAACTGTGAATATAACGATCTAACTACAATTATGATATACCATTCGGATTTTAAAAGCGTCAAGAATTGGAATATCTTACCAGAAAAATTGTATCTCAATGTCCGCTTTGCAGAGATAAAAAAATCCAAAATTGCCGCGAAAACACTCGAATGCTACCAGATTACCTTACAGATTTATATAAGCACCCATCCAAATGCTTGGAAAATGAAAATTAAAATTACGTATCACTGATTGAATATTGGAGGATGAAAATGATGAATACAAAATTGATTTTTTGCTTCATAGGCAGTATGCTTTGTATAATTCCTCTAAAGCATTGGGAACTTTCAAACTTATTACAGTTTTTGATATTTTTGCCTATTAAGATGAGTGGGTTATTTTTTCTCAGATGGTATGGCCTGTTTTTTTCCGCGACTCTAGCTTTTATGATCCATTATTTCATCTGCAAAGAAATAATTAGCGGGACCATTTTAACTGTAGGCCTTCTGATTTTAGATCTGATTTATGCCGGGAATAAATTACTTTTATAAAACATAGTGTTGCAAGTCTTGAAATCATGGAATTATGCGCTTTTTCGATGTAACAAACAATTGGACGATAAAAGTGCAGCAGCTGCGTGCGAGTAGACAGAGGCATCCATTGGTGATGATATTTGTAATTTGAGGCGGAATCCCAGTAAGGCTGATAGTAGCCAAGAAAACCAAAACGTCGTTTTTCTAATTAAAAGCGCTTAGATCTTTCGACCGGCACTGCCGGCCATCATCAGAGGAGATCATCATCATTCCTCTGATGATGGCCGTCAGTGCCGGTCGAAAGATCTAAGCGCTTTTAATTAGAAAAACGACGTTTTGGTTTTCTTGGCTACTATCAGCCTTACTGGGATTCCGCCTCAAATTACAATGAATAACCCAGGCTCACTATTTGCAACGATGATATTTGTGTTCATTAAATGCTAAAATAGCATCAAAGCAAATTTACATATGTAAGCTAGCTATCAAAAAAGCGGTCTAAATGCAGCTAGATAAAATAAGTAAACATCGTGTAGTTTGGTGAATTTTCATTTTTAGCAAGTTATCCCGACATTGTACATCCCAGTGCATTCGAACGCTGTCATTTTTTTCAGTTAACTCAGTTCCTCGTTCATTTGACGTTTTCTGCCGTATCCGATAGCAATGGGAAAAATATTTGAGTGATTTTTGCTGCCCAAAATTGTCAAACATAATTGATTCACCCCTGCGGATGAATTCAAATATCGCACATTCACACAATGTCAAGGAAGAGAAAACATTCGTCTGTCAATATATCACAGGCTATTCGATGCTTTCTTCTCAAGTGCTAAGTTCATTTCAAACATCGCCCGAATAGCTGAAAGTAAATGTGTGAACATACGAGTATTTTCCGACAGGAAATGCATGAATTTGAGAAACATCATTTCAGTTAGTACATCAGCAGGGATAGTGATTTTATGCTCAAGCTTAAAAAAGCATAAAAAGCATATTTCTTCTTTTCAGACATAAATGAACATTTTAATAATCTAATAAGTATCATCGTTCTTGCTTTTGACAACCATTACATGTGCAATTAAGATTGATTAATTATTAAAACTGATTCATTTTGTACCAAGGAAAATTTTTGAGCATCAAAGCATAAATTGTCTCTCTCAAAAGCATAAAATCACCATCCCTAGTCATTAGTTCATTAAAGGTGAAATCTGAGTTCATTTCAGTGCCGTTCAACGACAGTTACCCGAAAACCTCCATTCATTCAGTTAACTTGGTCACCAGTGAACGGCTCGAGACCTCGTTCCCTCACTCAGAAGTTCGAATGCACTGCTAATATCGATTTTATTTTGCATACGTCCGTTATCAGTGAATGTACGCCACTTGTGACATCTTGTGGTTGTACATACTGCCTGCTTTGAGGATATGATTATCGATGAGTACAATCATCAACTGGTTTTATAATCTGCTTGCTTAATCCCTCCAGCTAAAGCATCGTAAAACCACGCGTCACACATTTATTTATTGTATTTTTGTTCTTTCAGAACATCAATGACATCTTCGGCAGTAATAGTTCGTCCTCGGACAGAAATCGCGTCCCGTCCCAAACATCGTGGTCTGCAACACGACCGATCAAAGCGAAGAACTATCGCATCAAATCGGGATTTTGATCCTTGATTGCACGTTACACGTCGATAAAGCTGTACTTGATCTCTTATCTATAAAGACTTTGTATGTACCGATAGGATGCCTAATAGCGCCCCTGGTGCTGTGATCTGATGCCTGTTCTTTTTGAGGTGCCTTGACTTTGGATCCTTGATACTTCTTATGTTAGGCTGTGGATTTGGTGGAGCACCAATCAACAGTTTCGAGAGCATCCGTTTCGTTATACCCGACCAGTTAGTTGATCATAAAATTCCGTCATAAAACGGAAAATTGGTTTCTTTGTTATCTATCATTTTTCTTTTCCCCATGGGGGTTCACTTATATGAAAGAAAGGAGTGACACTTTGTTTCTTTGATGTTCAGCCAGTTGTGATTATGGTCATACAAATTTTGGATATTTTCTGCCGCATCGAACTCTACCAAGCGTTTGAATGAGTTCGATGAAGAGGTATCAATGTGGCTCAATTCCACTCACATTATAGCAGCAGGTAATATCCAACATTGAAATAAAAATGCCATATTCTTTTCGAATGCGTTGTTTCTTTTTTTCATTAACTTGATTAACATCTACATATTTATTTTGATCGTAATTTGTAAAACACAGAATCGTCATATCGCTATTTTAATCCGCTGGTATTCATGTACCACGATCACTTTATCGTGTTAATGTTTTGATACTTAGTTTTTCATTTCCCCATATTATTGAATCATGATGATTTTCGATGTATCTCATGTGCGAATACGTTTTATGGAGAGAAGCTCGATGTTGTCAATACTGATAGATCAAATGGTAATAAGAGATTCTTCCGTGTAAAGAATGTGTATTTTTGTTTCAGAGTATAACACAGTTTTAATATATAATAAATCCCGACATTTAATTTTTCTTGTTTTGACTTTAATTAATCTTTGCGTCAAGAAATAGAAATTGATAATAACATTTTGACAGGTATTCGACGATATAATGCTTGTTTTACTATCAACATATTACGCAAATAATGTCGAAGTACTAGACAGTAGAAAGTTATGCATGCAAATGGCAGCGCTGTTGGCAAATAGAAACGCGTAGCTGAAAGCACTATTGAAAACATTTAGGTTTTCTCAATATTCGTACCAATACCCTATCGTATGTCGTAAACGGGCAATTCCATTTCCTTGTACGCTAAATTTTGCAACATTATTTATAGGCCTATTGATATATTTCTGTTTATATATTTTGATAGAAGAAGGATATCAATCAGCAGCTGCAAAACTCTTCTAGTTTATACGTGCAGACTTGATTCTTTCAAACATACATCTATCATAGAGAAAAAAATGTTTAAAGCCCCCGTTCGTACGTTTCACTCAGGAGGTACGAAGAACATCGACTTTTATGCTATCAAAATTTTCTGCTCTCCTACAATTGATAAAAAGCTAATATTTCCCAGAAATATAATTTGTGATCCACTTTGCTACGTGAATGCATAGTTGTTATGATTACACAACTGGATGAGCTTCACGATGCATTTAAAAAATGTCCGTGCGTTACACAGTGAAGGTAATCCTCTCAGCACAATCCCTAAATTTATTAAGTGCTTCCCAAAAAACATTGGTCGCATTCCCAAACAAGTATGTGAATATATATGCATTATTTGAGCATTATTTAGCATCATGCTAACTTCTAAGCAGTGTATCTCAGTAACTATAGTAACACTCCAAGTTGGCCTATTTCTCAACATCACGCATCTGCATCACAACAATTAGCAAATGTTATCATGCATAGGCAACACCCAGCAACATTTATTGGATTCTTTGAGAATCTGTGAACATGTAATTGCGGACGAAATTTTAGCAGAGATTACAAAATCTTATTTCGAACTTTTAATTTTAAGGAAGGTCATCCACAAACATCCATCTTCTTCGTTGTCCCGTCACATAAGTGTCTGCTAGTCACTGCTACTTGGACAAGCTTGCATCATCATGACAATCAAATTTTATTACCTCTTCCTTGTCAACTTATGAATAGCTGCTGTTATAGGCCTATATTTGGGAGCGATGGCAAATGCTTCATGCAATTCAACAAGGCAGGCAACAATTTAACTTTCCGCATTTAACATCGTTGGTTATCCGTTGTTTAGCTTTCATCTAAGAGCATTTGCACTGACTTCATGTAGAATCGATTTTTTCGTTTTGAACTTAGTTGGTTGGCTAAACACATAGAGTAGGGATTGTCGACTCAAAAAAGTATCTGTATACAGTGAAAATTTTTATATCAAAAGATTCAGTTTTTTGCGGAGATTTCGTTCCCGCGGTCCAAAAAATTATTTAGGCACTTTTGAAAAAATCAAAATTTGCCAATTTATATACTACCGAGATGACGTCCCGTTATAAGTAGTATGAAGCAGGTTGGACATCAAAAGGAATGAATATTTGCTGATCAATCAAGCTGATTATCAAGAGAATTTCATGAGCCGCATTATAATGAAAGTCTTCATGAAAAAGTCGCGATATTATTCATGCTTTCTCGGCTGAAATTTCAACTTTTTAATTCAATTTTCACCGGCATGATTCTATGGTTCACTAAATTCATGTTTTATTTCTAAAATCTGAATACTGATGTTCGTGGACCCAATTACATCTTTCAAAGTTAAGAAAGTCATTGTCTTTGATTATGTGAATTTGTTCTACCAGTTGCAGGTTGCCTATGATATGATCACGCTTGAGAAAATACTCTTGACGTTCATCATGAAAGTAATAGGAACCCATCGAATTGCTAATTTAGAAAACATTTAATCTCCAAGGCTGTCATGAGAATCTGTGAAATACCATCATTTCTTCTGCATTGCAATCATGATCACTCATTTCCATTGTAATTTCTGCAAAACTGCAAACAATTTGCATATCTCACATCTGTTGACAATACCACCTGCATCTCCCTTGAGTTCATTCAATAAAATCGAACGTGTATGCGCATTGGGGATTTAATAAATGCGGAGTTACCACTCTACCTAATATACTTACTCTATGGCTAAGCACTTTTAGACATGGTCCATTATTTTACGCTATAGGCATATACTTTAAAGCTTCTATAATTCCGTTGCATGTGAGCTTTTTTCTGTTCAGAATTATTCCGCTTTATTCGGAATCATTTTCCATGCTCGGATAAACTCATTCATTCATAATCACCATTCATTCAATAGGCATGGTGAAAGCGCGGCCATATGTAAGACACTTGCTGTGTATTTCATAGTAAATATTTGAGTCGGTGCGTGTTGTTATCCAAAAAAAATCCCATAACCTATCGAATCGGTGTCATTAAACGTCAGACGCAGTCATCTAGGTATCTCATAGTCATAGAACGCACGAAGATCTTCAAAAACAGATTGTCAGAACGCAGTAAACCACGGCTGTTGGTGCAAGTTGTTTTTGAATAGGCCTACAATCGTTCGTGAGTTACACAATTGCGCTATGTCGTATTGCAAAGAAAGATGTACGAATGACCTGGAGTGTAGTTGTATTTGTTGTTAAGGGGATAAACCAAGATATCCACAATTTTAAAGAAAAATTGTCAATTAATCTATTCACAATTCAAATAAATGATAGTCTTTGCGTTCGTACGTTACAATTTGGAAGTTGCTCTTCAGGCGACCGTGGATCGAAAATATATGTTAACAGTTGATATCAACTACGCAGCGTGTGATACATAATACAATCTTAAACGCTATATCTCAGTAAAACGTCGAATATTTGATACATTCCAAGTGATATATCTTTCATGTAAATTATACGACTATTCTGACATTTTCGAGTATCATCATAAAATCTGCAAATAGAATGGTATCCGGTCAATTACGCAATAATTGACCCCAGAAATGAAAAATTCAGATAATTTTGTTATAGAAAGTACTAAGCCAAGTGCATTAATGATTTATTTGATTTTTCCACTCCATGTTCCACTTCATGTGGAATTGCCCAAACACAGAAAATTGAATTAGCATCGGCCTATCATTCATGTAGTTCCATTTCACTCTTGGCGTGGGATTTTTCTAGAATTCATGCGATTCTATCCTGATTTCTTTTTACTCTTATTTTGTCTTAGGCCTCCCGAGAATAACATTATTTTTTTAGGTTTGATCCGTCAAGATCAAGTTCCTTTCAAGATTGAAAATGTTATTTCAAAATGCAGTAGTCAATAGGAGAATTTGCGTCATTGCCGCTTCAAATGCATTTTGTCGGTGTGAATGCGTAAGCTGCTGCTCTTTACCAATTCACCTGCAGCATTATCGTTTCAAATGCAAAATGAAACAAAGAAATTATAAAGACGCAGCTTTTTCATGATTTTTTTAACATGGTGAGCTACCGTCATTCAAACATCAACTGACTAATGCGCATAGCACACATAAAGAACCTGCAAATGCCGGGGTGAAATCTTATGCTGAAACGATTGGCTGCTGTTGGATCCATGGAACAGGTGGGAAAAGCACGTCTTTGTCAGTCATGCTCATGTTGATTGTCCCTAATGATTGAACTCAAGACCCTGAAGTGAATGACGAATGTGCATCGTCGGGGCTAAACAGACATACAGCGTTGGATTAAGCTCATTTGCAAATTGACATTTTTATCTATCAATCGATTTTTAATACTATTTTCTATTCTTCGGTGTCTCTATAGGCTTGCAATACAGAAGGATGTTGGTTGCTATATTCAATGATGGCTAATCGCTTTCGCCTTGAAATCAATGCTCCAATAATATTCAGTGAAGTCCATGTCAAAATATTTCATGTAAGCGTAGCATATCGTTCACGAGATCTCCATGGAAGAATACATGTCAAGACTTCTTGATCGTTGTCAGGAAGATAGAACACGATACTTGTTCAAGCCCTTACTTGTCTGTTGATATTTGCGCTTAATGCCTACATGTGCGTTCTTTCTCTCAGTGCTATTTAGCTAAGTAAAGCTAAGATTTTCGAATTAATCCAATCACAAAAATTGAAAATTGCAATGAATTGCTTAACTCATGATTTTGTTTAAATGGTAGGAAATTTATGAGAAGTTCTTGCAGGCTTAGACAGGATGAATTATGATTACTGTATACATATTATTTCTAATTTCCACATTTGACTTCCTAGTATTCTTCAAAGACAGCGGTCACTTACTTCCTGGTGCCAGTCAATTCATGATCTGGGTCAGAGCAAGAACACGTCCAGCTAAAAAAATCCTGCGGCTGACTATGCTCTTTAGGCAGACGGATTTTTCTGTCTAAACCGCAGTCTTTCTGCTTCATTCATATAGAGATTCTTGTTGCATGGAGTTGCAACTTCGAGCAAAATCAGGATTTCTTTTTTCTAATTTACTATGAAGCTGAGATCTCATAAACTTGCAAGCACAGCCGCATGATTCATCTGCCTGATGTATTCGAATTTTAGTCCTATGATTTTATTTGAAACGGCAACTGCACTCGATTCGAAAGTTTTATATTTGAGCTGCAGATCGCCATTGATTATTAATTCAGGTCAGGTTTTGTTTTCATTATTTTTTTGATATGACAAATTGCATTTGAAACGGGAGCGTGTCACTTCATTTCTGTAATTCTGCTGTTTGAATGTCAGCAATGGACTCGAAGCGCCAATTCCGAGAACGGCTATATCATTCTGCGTTTGAAGTGTCTATTTGCTTAATATGAAATGAATGATTGGCTTATTGATCGGTCAGACCTGCATGTATAGGCCTGTTAGCCTACTTTGGAGATTCATATAAAATACAGCTACTTTGAAGATCAATGTTTTGTCATGATTTAATGGGAATTTTCAGAGCTTGCATTAAAGAGATTCATGGGCCTACCTTTCAAATTTAGACTTCATTTTCTAGTTAATGTTTCTTATTATTCAATTGAATGTCGATTCGACAGCTTTACACCCAATGACTTGTATACGTGGTACGTCCAATAAGTTTCCGGACAAATATAGAAAAACTGCAAATATTTTGATTCCGACATGATGAATCATTAATTTGGCTAATATAGGCTAGGAGGCTATGCAAAGTTTTAAAATATTTCCATTTTTGATTATTCTGCTGAGCCATTTTAAAAAAACACGAAATTTTGAATACCTTGATGGATTTTATTGGCTGTAGACAGTGCTATAGAATCTGCTATGTTGGATATGCAGGAATTCAGAACAATGGAGCATTCATTTCGAACAGTTAACTCTATTCACCACACAACCGTCCATTATCAAATTAAATTCCATGTGAATTCAATTGCAACTGCAAAAATGTCTTAAACCGAGTTTCGCATTGAAAAAATTGAAGAGGTGTGCAACTTGTCTTCGTGTTCCTCTTAACTATCAGAATCACGATTTACGGAACAAAATGGCACCTGCTTTCAGGGACGAATGTCCTTCACAGTCGACGATCCTGTTTTGGGCAGTAAGTAGAGTTTAGACGAAGTCGACAGTGTGCCAATGATGATCCACTTGAAGTCTGAAAGTAGGCCTACCGAATCTGTTACAACCATGAAATCCGAGCCGATGAAACAGGGATCGACGCATGTCGATTACCACTCTTAGTGAGAAGCTGAATGTATCCAATGGAAGTATTGGGACTCTCCTTTTGCTGAGCATTGAAAAGTCAACCCGTGTTTTTTTATCGTTTTCTCATGGAAAGCCCTGGAAGCTTGACGACAGAATTTCGGCATCAATTAACTATCCTCGTGCATACCGGACCTTTTTTCAATCAACTTCTGGTTGCTCATGACTCAGAGAAAAGCATTTGCGTAGACGGACAGTCATTTGGATAAAAATCTAATCTAGAGGAATCTGTGAGAAAATTGTGGGTAAATTTCGTTTAGAAGAGTTTGAAATGTTTGACGACCTTAGGTGTCAGAAAGTTGAAATGTGTTCGAAGAGAGAGAAATTGGTTTGAAAGGTGAACTTCTGAGAAACTGCAATTTTTATCTGGCTACATGCAGAATGCTTGTGTTGATAAATGCTCAACAACACATCCGTCGACATATTTTCAACATGCTTAGGAAAAACAGCATTTTTGTTTTCAATTCATCAAAATATTCAAAATTTCGAATGTTTTTTAAAATGCTTCAGCAGACTAATAAAAAATGGAAATTTTTTAAAACGCTGCATAGTCTCCTAGCCTGTAGGCCTAAACACCAAATTAATGATTCATCATGTCAGAATTAAAATATTTGCATTTTTTCTACATTTGTCCGGAAACTTATTGGACGTACCACGTATAATCCTAAAGTTTCCATGTTCTAACTTCCTGCAATTTTATAGGCCTAAAGCACCATTTCATTTTCTTAAATTTTGCAATATTTTGTCATAATACATACAAAGTATACATGCCGAATGATCTATGGCTTATCCATAACATATCGGCCGCGTATCTAACATAGCCTAGGGACCTATAACCGATTGTATAAGTTAATAAAGTTAGCTGAATAAGATGCACGTGAATAAGATGTTTATTTTTTTTAAAATTTTTTATCTTATTTGACCCAAATAAAATGTTTCTTAGTTAGCAAAAATGAAAATGTTGCAAGGCCCTACAATGTAGCAGATGAGTGTTTGCTCATCAACTGTGAGCTGTCACGGACGGTCACAAGGGGGATAAGAATAATTTTATTACTTCGAGAGTGGTATTAAAAATTGCTTCAAAAACGTTATTTAATGTTTGTTCAAATTCGTCTGTCATCCTGCAGCAACTTAATCGATTACGTAATCATTCATGGTAATTTACATGTATAGAGAAGCAACTAGACCTACGTTGTGCTTAGAAATGATGAATATAGCTATTAGTCATTTACTTGGCAAATCTTACTAGTCAAATACTTGACAAAAAGCGCGGCGCCCTCAAAATTTTATGAACATGCGAAAACATTTTGATAAAATGTCATGCTACACTTTTATTGACGGATGTATGCAATTATGCATGTTGCCGAAACCACTATTTATCGGTAGGTCTGCTCGTTATTGGCAATGGAAATATTCTAAGTTTCGTGTCTCCAATGGCATCGACGGGTAAACTCTCTTTTGGCTTAATCACGTCTAATTACAAATTAACTCTGTCTGAATGTAGTGTCGGGCGCATCGATTCCTCTATATTAATCGTGCGACGGAGTAAATCGCGTGATTTTGTGCAAGTTATTTTCATTATGAAATTTGCTTGACGAGAAAAATGAGGTTATTATCTTGCTACATTCACTCTTTCTAGACGTTTGGCCTAATTCACACTGGATAGAAATCTGACACTACGCAGGCACACCCAGTCCTGTGCCGCAGCAAGGATCATTTATCGCCAAGATCACTTCGTCGAACCGAGTGTGATTGCTCAGCGTCTACTCCTCTTTTGTACAAAAAAGAAGCCTCAAGTCGCACACATCCTCTTCATTAGTGGACTCAAACGGAGAATTTCCGACGAATTAAAGATGTGGCTCGCTTACTTTCGGTACAGCCATGCATTGCTGCAAGCGAACGAGTTTTCATCACAGCCGGAAATGTTTGCTCGGTAAAAAAGCGACCTTGTTAGCCAAGACACTGTTTGGTGTTCTGCCAAGTCCTGAACACTTCAGATTTCCATGTATGACTACTATTTGTTATCTTTGTATGAAAACTAGGGATTCTGGTCACGGGATACTTGGATTGATTTAGTTGTCATTTTGGTATAGTCATTTTAAGACGCTTAATTGAAAATTTTACAGATTTTGACTCTTAAAGATTAAAAAGATCTTAAAGATTAAATGAATTTTGTGCTTTACAGCTGTGTCAGATTGACTTACATTTTGATAAGCCTTGTGAAGGTATGCTACAGGTACAAAGAAGTTTCAGAAACAGTAACAGTTACAGAATTATTTCGGCTCATTCGAGTAAACGATTCACAAAAAAGCTCAAATCGCCCAAGATACTTCATTACTGACGGTCACTAATCATTTAATTTTCATTAAACATTGATCAGATAGAAAATCACCGTAATTGACGATTGTGAGTATCCTTGCTATCAAAAAAATAATAAATCAAAAATAAATACTAGAATTTCGGTAAAACTGTTGATCAGATCCGACCTCACAAACCATTTCTATTATGTCCAAATGAAACACAAGTGTTTAAACATATAAATCAACACTGTGTATTGGTAAAATGATACAGGCAGCGACGAGTGTCGCAGCTGTGAGGGCGCTGACAAAGCAGCCCGGAGCATTAGTCGGCAGAGCATCAGATTTTTAATCTGAGGGCACAGGGTTCGAGTCCCTTCCCGACCGGAACTTTTGCTTCAGTGTTATTTATGCAACGTTTAGTCACATCTGTCACCAGCACAAATCATAACAAAGGATTGTAATCAATCGTTGCATGCTTTCAGTTCATGTCAAATCAACTTAAAATTCAGTGATCATATGTAGGGATTCCAAAACCGCGGAAAATCTCAATCCTGGGATTGAGTGAAATCGGAAATATTCTTTTACTAAACATATATGCCTGTAAATAGCATGGGATACCGATAGGGATTGCAATCCCGGGATTCTGTGGGTCAGTTTAAATCCCGAAATCCTAGGATTAATATATTAATTTAGTTGTTATTTTGGTACCAACGTATAGATGTTTTACTGCTTCACTAGTGGAAACGGAATACATTTTCGAATATTTTCGATACATTTCGTTAAATTACTAATTCATTGTTGCAGCTTTCATATAACACTTGTGTCACCAATCAGCATACTTGTACAATGTACATGTTTGTGTGAAACTGATGATATGTATGTGTGAACAGGGTAGAGAATGCACCACCTCGGGAAATTTCTGTGACGCGATTCAGTAATTGAGTAGGATAGAAAATATGCTATGACATATCTCATGTTTATGCTCATGATATGATCTATTGGAGGTATCTTTTACACGTAACTCTTCTCAATTCGCAAAACCAGTTTAAATGAAATATCGCATTGCTGTTGACTTTTTCTCAAGATTGCAGTGCTGAGATCTCGACTTTTCGAGATTAGATTTTTTTATTATACATACATGCAATTAGCAGATGAAAATTGATGTTACATTTAATTGCTCGTTGGCCAGCTGTTGCCGCTAAAACCACTAGTATTCCCATACCTACTTATCAAATACCATCTTGAAGATGCGCAATGTTCAATGACTACAACTTTGAACTGCTTTTTGAATGACTTGTTATCTGTGGTGAACATAGATATTGAACAATTACTTCAAGTCAATAAATATTTCGAAGCAACGCTGCTGAATAATTATTTCTTTCCCATGCAAATTTTCCAATGGACAGTTTGCTACTTTTTTATTTTATTCCGACATAAATTGATTTTTATAAATGGGACATTAGGTCAACTCTTGACGCTTAACAAAACTATATACATTCAAAAATATTTTTCATCTTGGTTCAATTTTGATGAGCGATATGCCACATGAAATGTTATGTTCTGTAGATTATTTTTACTTTCTTAAGTGGTCAGTTGTGGTCATAAGGCCTTTCAAAAGAATATTGAGCGTTTTCTCTGATGCAGGATATAAATATGAAGACAACAGAACTTTTTGATGAAAATTGACAGATAGTGTGAGCTATCATTCAGCTTCATTACGATGTGAAGATTTTAGGATTCCTTCAAAGTACAAAGAAATAGAATACTACCGGTAATTACATTTACCAAAACATTTGACTGCCAAAAAAGTCTGACACGATTTTTTCATTGATGAAGATGCTCAGCTTCAATTAACTCTATACCATGTAAAAGGATATGCCTAGAACCTTGTACTATTGCTAGCGAGGTTGGGTTGCATCTGGTCAATTGTGGTCAGTTGTGGTCAGCAGACTTAACAGTCAGAATGTTTGGCCAATTCATTCACCGATGCCTACAGATGAAACTACCCAATATAGAAAATTAAGATTATCACTTTTGAATCAGGTTCGTGTTAAGCTTTTAAATGATATATTTTTTGATTCGGACAACAATTTGTGCAATTTCATTCAATTTACACTTTTACCTAGCTTCACGCTACTTTTGCGTTAATAATCCTTTATTAACGGCTATAACTGCACAGAACTTTTGTTGTATCAATAATGGTGCTTTCGAATTTGGGTTTGAAAGAATGCTGGTGTTATAATTTCCAAGAATATGTAAGCTTAATCCGTTTGTTCACAACCGTTCACTGGCAAACTTTAAATTTGTGTTATCAACATACTCAGCCATTTGATGATTCATCATTTCCTTTAGTTGAGGTCAGAAGATTTTGAATCCTTGATCTGCGCGCACTAGGGTCTTCAATCCCGGGATTAGGTGACCGGGATCCAGGGATTTGTTAACATCTGTTTTCATGCAGTTTGGCTGTATGGAGCTGGAGTAGCAATGCTAATCAATCTGTCTAAAATGAACATAAACGCCAGTGAGTCATCTATGGTGTGTACTGCATAGATGCAATGCATGAAATGTGAATGCTAGCGCGCTGAAAGAACCAAATATAGACTTGCTAAGAATAGACTTTAAGTGTGTATTACTTATTCATCCTTTTTTATCGCATACTAAAATTAATTTTAGTGTATATCTTTGTACATTATGGCAAAATTGTTTACTTTCAATGATATCAAAAATTTAAGCTATGTTCAGGCGGTCGAAAGAGAGTTATGCATACAAGCGTGCTAATATTCAATGCATTTTTGAAGAGATTATTATATAACATCGGATTTTAACCAGACGACATAAAAGTCGAGGGATTTGCATTTCGATTTGAAAATCACATGCTAAGTTCTAATGCATAATGCGACAACGTACATGTATATTGTGCACGATAACCAGATCTGCTTGTTATGTCTGCATGCGAAAAGAACCCTTGTTGTTAAGTTATGGACATTTAGACACATGTGCTACTGACATCACATATTGTATTGCACTGTGTATCGTTCAAAATACTCGTCTAAGAAAATATACATGCAAAACAACGCCTGGTATTTTGGTGCCTCAAAATTGATAATCCCGAGATCAGAAAAAGACGGGATTTTGAAAACCCTAGCGTGCACTAAGGCCCGGCACAAAGGCCTGCCGTGGCGTGAAAAACTGCTATTAGGTCGTGTTCACAAACAATAGCAGTATTCACGCTGTAGTGCTGCTACGCTTGCGTCCGATAAGTGGATCGACAAGATATTTTGCAACTTATTCAATGATGACAAGAGACAGAGGCAGTTGTGACTTTCAATCACCAATGAGCTTAGAGTAGATGAAAATACTTGCTTAAAATTCTTTGAAGAAATATGTTTCATTTGAGATAAATGCAGCAGTTGAATGATAAAAATCGATTGAAGTAAGCACTGATATGAGCAATAATAGCATTGTAGCCACACAGAACCAAAATTGTTGGATTATTATATCTGAAACAGTGGTGCACCAAACTTTTAAATTATTATAAAGTTTTTGTACAGTGAAAAATTGATGTATTATCGATTGCTTGTCACCAGCCAAAATATTTTCGGAACTTTCTTTGCAAAATAGCCTATTAGTTCAAAAAAAGTTTTGTACAATTTTCAATACTTCAATCCCAATAACTTCCTGAAGAAATGGGGAATGCACCTGTACATTGCAATCATTCAGAACAAACGTTTGCCTCCTATCTATCTGTGCACTCTATATTAAATAAATAATCATTTTTTCAATTTGTTTTTCCAAACGTCACCAGTTTTGTTTTTACTTGTCAATGTTCTGTCCATAAAATATTTGATGAGACTCTTTTGGAGAAGATAGAATTGCTGGAAGTTTGTAAAAAGAGATAAAATTAATAACTATTACACATGCCTGAATATTTCGACAGGATAATTCAGCCGGACAGGGTGTGATGATATGCCAGTACAGCCTTCAGTGGTTTATGATTGGTGATGAAAAGGAAAGCAATACTATCAATCGAATACAACCGGCACGCTTGTAAAATTGCCGAATTAGAGGCAAAGCGGTGACCTGAAACAATAATTGTCTATCTAGAAATTGAACTGATGCTCTGAATAGTTTCAATATTTGAGTTGGATGCAAATTAATGGAGAAGAGCGAATTGCAAAATTGAGAATGTGTGCAAAGTAAACGCACCATTAAAATGTTTAAAATCGATATCATTCGATTGTAATGAAATGCACAGTTCTGCACAGAAACTGCTGCATGAGTTTTTCGCAAGCAGTCGACCACTAAATTGTCGTAAAAATTTCTATCCATCATATGATAATTTAGTACTTTGGCAAATGGCGTGTAGGCAAATATCTATATCCGGTATCTAAGGATTTATTTCCTAGGAAAACAAGGAAAAGCGAGATAGCGAAGGCAAAGGAAAGAAAAGCAAAATCTGTTAAACTTTTCCACAACCCTATTAGTTGCCAAAGACTGAATTCAAATGATTCATGACTTTCAAATTGATTAGAATTACATCACATTGGTCAATGAGGCTTTTATCTTTCTTAAAGTATTCAATGAATATGATCAAATTTGTTACGCAACATATTAATGATATAGTTATAGGAACAGTTTCGTGCAATTAAGAAGAAACAAAATCCCTTCATAGACGCAATTCAAATTCACTGTAAGTATTAAGATATTCCGAATTCATCTGTATTTCGACTAAATATGGAGCAAGCAATGATTGCTGCAGTTCGTGACTTGTTTTTCCATAACTGATTTTCCATTGCATTTGATTCGATTCATGAAACATCTACATGCATGCTACATTCTATTTTCAATTGTCTATACAACTGCAGCGCACGATATGTGAATTGACTGACCTCCCCTCCTTCCTTTGCATGTGATCATTTTTCACGCAATGTTATTCTACAATTGGTGATAGAACATCTAATTTTTCATCAGAATTAGTTTCATATCCAACCAATCATCAAGCAAATTACAGTGAACACCAGTGTAGAAAGCAATAATCGTAGAGACTTTTTTTAGAAAACTGAAAATTCCAACTTAATATTTCCACCATCTGAAGTGGCCATTATAAGAGATCTAGTTAACCATTCCAGTTTACTTCATAAGATCTTCATACCGACAGTGAATTATTGCAGAATATAATGGACACACAAAAACAAAGATGCACACTATCTGTAAAAACAGCTACTGCAATGTACTTTGAAATGATTTCGTTAGATGTAATGCACAAACAGAAATTATAATGCTTGAAACTCAATATGATCGATTAGCTCGGAAAAAATCATGAAATTGTGCGCTTTGTGACAAAAGCACCAAATTGTGTAGGAATATTGATTTATAGGCTAGAATTTTATTTTGCGCAATAGGTTATCGCAGATTCGCCCAGCAACTGTGTCAAAAACATGTGCATGTCAATGCATAGTATCAAGTTGCTAAAATTTCCCAATATCGTGCGTATTTTTTGGAATCATAGCAAGCTATACCTTTCCTGAAAGCTCTTGACCTGGGCAACCCCTTCAAGTTTCATCAGCTTCACAATTTCATTCAAAGCACTCTCATGGGTCGAACATATTTAAATGTACATGTCTTGGTTTTGAAGAACATGTGAATGCACATCTTCGCATATTTTTAACGTAGTCACCACAGCAAAGTGGTAAAGTGAGACATTTTTGAAAGCCGTCGACATGCAGAATTCACTAATTCAACATTAATAATTCTTGAAAGGTGTTTTCACGGGTCTAAAATATGTACACGTGACCTTTATAAATTAACATGTGTGTATCTACAATATTCTAGCTTCGTGGGGACTAAGCAGAGTATAATAAATGCTGTCTTTTCTGAAAGCTCACAATGAGTATTATCCATAACCGATATTTTCAGTTGGCAGACTCCACTTCCGTCGGTCAGGAACTAATTAATATATATCACTTGTGCATCTGACGTGCGTGCATGAACGAGCACATTTTCTGTGTGTGTTTCCAGTCAGCTAAGTATCCATAGTGACATGTCAAAATGTTCTCTAAAAGCGCTCGACGAGAATACTATACATAATTTCAATCTTAAAAATAGGCACGATTAGTCTATCCATTTTCTGAAACTTCTCGCTATACATTTATTTCAAAGAAGCTGCTCTATGAAATAGTGCATTTTTCAATGCCAATACAATAGAGAAAAGAAATGGAAGTGTTCATTCTACCCAATAAAGTAAATCAATAAAATTCTCGTGTTTCATCTAGGATTCACAGGCGGTAAACCCGCCCGATCTTTGAGTCCGGGCTGTAGGAACTAACCCAAATTTCTGAAACTGATGGCTTTATCTTGCATGTGCAGTAGAAATTTAGTGGAAAATTGCTGAAAGAGCAATGTCTCATTCGCCCACAAATAGGAAAAATTAATCAAAGATGCTAACGTACATCGGATGCGCGTCTGATGACTTCATATATTAGGAAACTATTGCCCTTGTTAGATTTAGCGGCGTTGGTTGGAAGAAGAATTCACAAATTTCACTGCTGGTTCAATGAGTAGGCCTACACATTAAAATGATGTAGCTTCAAGCTGTGTTCGATGTTAAACAACTGGTCAAGCTTTCTGAAAGCATTCTACATAAATGACTGAAGTAGCGGATAAAGTTGGGAACAGCCTCAACGGCGATCACCCTTCCTTCAGTATTGCATATGCTTATATACGGGTAGAATAAAGAGACAACACGCCAAATTGTGCGAAGTTTCAGTGACTGTTGTCAACCGGATCACACAGCAAAGAGACACAGTCGATGTCAAGTTCTACAGAGAAGTTTGTGAACGTTTTTTCGTGCACCTGCTAACTTTTTTAATGGTGATCGACATTATCGATGCCCAACATAATCGAGAAAACTTTTGCTCAATGATCTGAATTCTTCGAATATGAAGGAATCGTGGCGATCGGAGCATTTTGAAAGAATTCACAGCAATCTGCAAGCGGTGAACGGCTATTTTTCCTATCTCTGCAAGGTATTTTGCCGTCTTAGTAAGTTCCTGCATGTGCCATCGTTTTGAATCAGTTTGCACTTCTAGCAAAGTGATACGATTAAACAATCTAATTGTGACACACGCCGTCTCCTGTCAGAACATGGAACATCGAAATGCTTCTTTGGTGTCATAAGATATATTGAGCAGCATCCTCGTGGGTCACGAAATGCCACGAATTTCACTTAAAAACATAGTTCACTTGTTGAGCGGTCAAACAAAGGGATCACTTAAAAAGAAATAGACAGATCAACGAAAATCAGTCGGCGTACGGTTCAACATATTTTAAAGATGGCCAACACTGCCATAGACCGTCCGAGAAGCGGAAGACGTCGTCTCAGGACTAAGCGGATGGACCGTCGAATGGCTCGCACCTCCACGACATATCCCATTTGGACGTCAAGACGGATCCCCAGGGAATGTAGTGTGAGCAATCTGGTATCTGTTGGTACAGTAAAAGGATCTCCACGAAAGCACACAATGTTTGGACGCATTGCTGTTCGAAAACCGTACCTGCCTTTATACCACCGGAAAAGTCGGTTTGGATGGTGTCTTCAAAAATTACCGTGATCTCTGGCAAAGTGGGAAAAGCAATTTTCTCCGATGAATGTAAGGTGGAGCTCAATGTACATGTATGTTCGCAGAAGTATTTGTGATAGATTAAAAGCCGAGTATATCCGCCCATCGATAAAGTTTCCTTCCAACACCGTGGTTTTGGGTTCTATCAGAGGAGACGGTTGTCGAGCTATTTTACGATGTAACAGGAATGTTGATTTTCTGGAATACTGGAGTTCTGAGTTGTCGGTCTCCCCCATATACAGGGTGCTTTACTTTTCTAGGCCGCCAATTGGAAAGTTTTTCATCGCAGTTGTTCATGAATCCCTTTAGAATGTAATGATTACTAACATTAATGGCTATGAAAGATAAATCCACTTAAAAAATTAAATCATGGAAGTGATTTCCTACAAAGGTTTGCGATATGGAGGCCATTATTTGAGAAGCAAGGTCGGCGCTGTTTCCGAAAGGAATCGTGGCACCTTCCAAGTTCACGAATATCACGACTGTTCAAGAAGTCGAACAAAATAATTCATTGTCTCAAGTTCATGGAGGGTCGTTGGTCCTAGTGTTTTGAAGAGGCTTTTGCGAATACAACCCCATTGCCAGAGAATGTCAATCGTTTGATCAGGACTACGTGGAGTCTATTAGAGACTAATTCTCTCTTCATATCCATCGATTAAGGAGTTAATCATTCAAAATAGCTCGCACACGGAGTGAGAAGTGTACTGGAGCATCATCTTGCTGAAACACCAGCAATTTTCGTGGTCGAATGAACATGAAGGGAACAGCTGTCTCTTAATACACGATAATACACGGTTCTGTAAGTCCATACTGAAATGATGTCAATCCTTAGAATGTGATGTCCGGAATTAAAGTGCCGGTCTCCCCGGTTGAAGCACAGATTTTTAGAGGAATGGCAAAATGACTGAGCAAGTTTACGTGATCGTCAAGGTGGCTGCTCGCTTTGTCGCTGTGGAAAATGTTTGCTCCAGTTCGGTAGCTCATCTTCGCGCTAAATGGGATAATGAAAATCGGGAAGAATCAAAATTTAATTGCTGTGAATTCAAAAAAGAACAGTTTGAAAATTCATCCTCTCATTATATGAATGAAGGAGAAAGACATCTAGTTATTGAAGAGTGTTATGCACAGTGTTGGACTTTAGCTTGATTGCAGAAAGGGGGAAATTTTCGACCGTCAGTTTTTGGGTCAACGAACATCGTTACCAAAGCTGGAAAAAGTGGTGATCAAAAGGAATATGACATCGACTCTTACAGCACCACTCTTATCCCCGCACCTAGAACGCCCGCGAATAATTTTGAAAATAAATGAATCATAAAAGGAATGAGGAGGAGATAAGCCTATTTGATGCCTGAAAGGGACTATCCAATGCATGCATTTGGTGCTGCCCGTATTTAGTCAAATATGCCACAAATGATGTCCGTAGATATCCTTGTAAATCAGAAATTTATGGTAGGTCTACGCATGTGAAGATCCCGATACATATTCTGCAGAGGATCATTCTGCAATTTATTGCAACTAGACCTATGATGAATTCACAAAGTTCGGACTTCTATCAATATTCAGAGAGTGAAAGGTAAAAGGTCCGTCACCTGATTTTCTGGATTGTGATGATTTTTATTGCATTAGTATGAAAGAAATGTCATATGCGCTGTGGTAAAGACCCTGAAGGAAACAAGATAGCATTCTTGATTCCACTCCTTTTGTGATGGCTTCGTTACTTTTAATTACTCCATTGAGCATTTTCTGCTTCTCGAATTTACTTGTCATCTTTCTGAACAAACAGCGTTAATTATAATTGATGATTAGATAGCTAAGTTTATGGAGAATCGTGAGGAAATTATGCCTACCCGCTCATATTCACAAAAATATTGAATTGATGCTCAATCAATCTTGTTGAGGCAGTAAGGCCTATCTTTCGGAAATATTCTTCCCCCTCAGGGAAGGAAGGCATATCTTCAGTACCGGTGATGAGACGAGGCAGTGCAGGGGAACTTCCGCACTTTCCCTCCCCTCAAATCCAACACTGGTTATGCACGAGAAAAGCTAATCAAACAAGAAATTGCAATTCTGTTGATTTAAATGAAATCACTCCGCGCTTCTACAAACAGCGGCCCAGAGAAATGAAGCACTTTGGATCCTCCAAGGATAGTCCCTCCAACATGTCGGAGTTCCAGCACACCGGTCTTCATCCACAATGAATTTTTTGACTGAAAATGGCATCGATGCCTTGCAGTCATGACCCGCTCAAAGTCCAGATAAGTCTGTTATCGTAAATGTCTGGCAGATTTTGAAGGAGTGGAATCCTCGAAGGAATCCAGCAACTCGCGAAGACCTCTGGCGAGCAGCAGTTCAAGAATCTAGCAGCATCCCGCGAGAAAGAATTCGACACGTTAACTTTCGATACCGCTTTGGCTAAGGCAGAGTCATTTGAACGGGCACGTGCTGAGGGTGGAGCAGTGCATCCTTTTACTGTACAAGCACTTTCTTCTTAAGGTGCAGCAGCAAATTATGGTAAGAAACCGAAAAATCCTTTTCCTCATAAAGAGTTGAAACCAAAACACTCATCGCACGATAATGACAGATCTAAAAACTTCAAGAAGAAGACGTGATACCGATGCTCCTCTACATTACATGTTGCAGATTCACCCCACTGTCGTGCTAAGAATGCTGTCTGTAAGCTATGCAATAAAAAAGGCCACTTCGCTCTTGTATGTCGTTTACGTTCGCAATCCATAATCAATGAAATACATTTAGAAGGTGAGACACAAGTGGAGAATATTGCTACACCATATTCAATATTCGCTTTTGAGTATTGTCCAATTCAACGCAATGTAATAATTGATGGAATTACAACGGAAGTTATCGTGGATACCGGAGCTGAAGTCAATGTCATACGTAATGGTATCTTACCCAAACGTCCTTTGTATCCGACTACAGCATCCATAAAAGCATGGGGGAATTTTTCTATAACAGTGTTGGGTTCAACTACATGCTCAGTAACTTATAATAATCGGACAGTTGTTGATGCATTCTATGTAGTTGATCTTACAAGTCTCCATGCTAAAGTTCTATTGACTGGTAAACTATGTCATAAATTGGGAATTATACAAGAGCTGGCTCAAATCAATAGTCAACTATCGCTACCTATCGCAGCAATTTCAAGTGATAGTGAATGTCATCCTATTGGCGATATTCTACGACATTTTGATCAAGTTTTTAACCAGAGTGGAACGTTAAACAGCAAGTACGAATATCGCATACAAACAAAGGACAATGCAATACCATTTGCACCTCCTGAACGACGCGTTCCGCCTGCACTTTCAATCAATTAAAAGTAGAATTAAACAATATGGTGAAATCTGGAATAATCGAGAAAGTAGAAGATCCAAGCGAGTGGTGTGTGCCAACAATCGTAGTGTTCAAGAAGTCCGGTGATTTGAGAATTTGTGCTGATCTGCGAAAATTGAATCAAAATGTAATTCGACACACTTTCCAATTAACAACGTTTAATGAATTATGCTCACGAATTTCTGGTGCTACAGTTTTTTCCCGATTGGACTGTAAAAATTCTTTCTGGCAAATTCCTATCGCTGAAGAAAGTCAGCATCTATTGACTTTTTCAACTCCTGTCGGAAGATTTAAATACAAGAGACTATGCTTTGGATTAAACTCAGCGCCCGAAATATTTCAAAGAGTATTGAGCGATATATTATCAGGTTTGCACGGAGTCTTCCACTACATACATAGATGACATAGTAGTCTTTGGCAAAACATTAGCCGAACATGATGCATTACTTATGAAAGTACTGGAACGTCTACAAGAAGAAGGTATCGGTCTAAACAAACAAAAGTGCCAGTTTCAAAAACACTCTATCGATTTTTTTGGGTCACGTATTAGATGGCAATGGTATTTCACTGTCTCCGGAAAAACTAGATGCAATACGGAAAATGAATCTCCCCGACTCGCGTGATAGTCTACGAAGTTTTCTGGGATTAGCTTCATACGTTGACAGCCAGTTCATGCGACATTACAGTCGTTGTCAAAGCCATTGAGAGACCTTGTTCTTACGGATAATTTTCATTGTACATCTGCATATCAGGAAGCGTTTGAAAGATTGAGAAACGGAATTCTACAATACCAGAAGCGTGCATATTCTGATCCGACGAAGAAAATAACGTTACAGTGTGATGCATGTAAGCTAGGCTTTGGTGCCGTTTTGCTGCAGGATAATATACCAGTATTTTATGCATCGCGAACTGCTACTCCAACTGAGCAACGCTACTCGCAAATAGAAAGAGAATTTCTAGCGATTATGTTCGCATTAAATCGATTTCAATTATATCTACTCGGTACTTCTTTTGTGATTGAAACGGATCATCTACCAATATTACGGTTATACAACAAATCTATTGATCAAGTATCGAACAGAATTCAGCGCTGGTTGACAAGCATACAGCATTTTGATTTTCAATTGGTACACATTCCCGGTAAGAAAAACATACTCGCTGATGCTTTGTCTCGCAATTCCGTACCTGCTCCTCAGTCAGAGTCTGATGTCGTTTCTGAAGTAACTATTTGCGCGATCTTAAAATGCCTTCCGATTAATCTGCAACAAATAGCTGAAGAAACCAGAACAGATCTGATACTACAAAAATTAATTTTGGCAATAAATAACAACTGGAATGATAGACAGTATAATGCATTGAAACCATACTATCAGTTCAGACATTCATTGCCAGTTAAAGAAAATAAAGGATTACATGTAATTTGCAAAGGTGGTCGGACTGTTATTCCTGAAGTATTGAGACGGCAATTATTGCTTCAAGCACATGAGGGACATATCGGTACAGATAAATTAAAAGCGGTACTTCGCCCTTTTGCGTATTGGCCTGCAATGGATAAAGACATTGAGGAATTTTGTAGGCAATGTACTTGTTGTGTTATGAATTCAAGTCGCTCCGATCAAGCACCTATAAAACCAGTAGCGGAAAAAGAAACTGTTGCCTGGCATAAGATTGCTGTTGACTTAACTGGACCTTCTAATAAACTTGAAGGTAAAACCTTACTAACTGTTATCGATCTATATTCCCGTTATCCGGAAGTATACGTTTTGAGAAACGGAAGCAGCAAAGAGATAATAGAAAAGTTGCAAGATGTTTTTGCTAGATGGGGAATGCCTGAGTATTTGGTCAGTGACAACGGTAGATCTTTTGTGTCAAGCGATTTTGAAGAGTTCCTCAAGCAATGTAATATTACACACATTAAATCATCCGCATACTTTCCTCAGTCAAATGGATGTATTGAGCGGTTTCACTCCACATTAAAGAATCGGATCGTAAAAAAACGTACTCAGTTTCCAAGAGTAGATTTCCAATCGATATTATGGAAAGTTTTACTTGATGTTCGGAGTACACCAAATGAAGTTACTGGTTCAACGCCGCTCCAGAGAATGACAAATCGCAATATGGCTATTCCTCTGCAAGCTATAAAAGTCGATGGACAAACGCCTTCTGTTGCAACTTCAAAACGTCAAATTTCAAAATCATATGATAAACCACAGGCACGGTATCGTGTTTACAAGTTGGGAGACCGGGTATTAGTGAGATATGGAAAGGGTGCGAAATTCATCAACAAAGGAACTATCGAAAAGAAATATGGACTTTCTACATATTTCTACACTTTCTAGTGAAATTTGACAACACTGGTTATAAAGCCAAATATAATCAATTCAATATAAAACCGTTAAACGATGATGGCAATGGTATTGTGGAAGTACCAGACGCTTATGATTTTCTGGATGATATCATCCATGATCGATATGATCGAGGATATCGTCGAGCAACCTCCAACATCTACAACATCTGCTCAAGATGACCGTGTTTCGGGAAACAGGTACCCAAGAAGGAATAGACGACCTGTAGTGAGATATGGTTGTCCGGTTCCTCATGATATCAGATGAACGTTCTTTTTTTGCAAGTTGTTGGGGAATGTTACGATCTCACTCGTCAGCTATCAATGACGATGATGAACTTTCTATCTTTAATTCTGCTATGTATGATTGCTATTTTCTTTGGCATGATGTTGTCATTTATGTTAGGATAATTTCTATGCATGCTTCAAGTTTGAGTTTGAATATGTACTGGGGGTCATGGATAGAACTGGTCCAAGTGCGGCATGTACGGGTTGTATGACTCATGCGTAAATACAGATACAGAGTATTAGAGCCGGGTTCTGATGATACTTACTACGCAACACCCATGATTCGATCTCGAGAACTACTGAACTCACCAAGAATGTGAAATGCAGCAATAGTCCAGGTAATCTACTGCGAGTTACACTTCAACAGAGAGAGATAATCTTTTCCCTGACATATTGACAATAAGAAAAAATTTAGCTAGTGGAACATCCTAAACTTTCCAGTTGAATCATGAGTCTTTTCGGAATATAATAACCGGGATTGGGTCTCAGTAAACACGCTTACTCCAAAGAAGTCGCAGATACAGATCGCAACAGTCAATTAAAATGATGCGTTGCAGCTGTGTCTCACTGCATTTGCCATCCACATGGCCCTCGCCAATATCAGCTGCGTTTTCTGAATTATTTCCTTTCCAAGCGACCAGACTTCTCAGTCGCTAGGTCAAATACACCTGTGGCTATCTACAGATGTGAACTGTTGCAGATTTCTACAAGTAAAGTCAACTTAAGTTTTACCATCAATAAACGACTACTTTACGCAACTACTGTCTTGTGAAAATGCGCAGGTATTCAAGCCTCTATAAAGATCGAAAACGCGTTCGCGAACCCTTAACCTTCGAAATAACTTTCTTCTTTAGGTGCCGTTATGGTGTAATGGATAGAGATTTGTATAGGCCTAAGTTAGGACACAATTTTTTGTTTTACATCAATAGGCGAAGCCCTTTTGCAAGTGTCCTCTTGTGAATATGTGTAGAAATTCAAGCACCTACATCAAAGACACGTGTACGAACACATCTTCTAATACATATCTCAAGGTGCGGTACCTGTAGATGCAAATTGATGCAGATTTGCTTATGGTAAGGGATGAATCTTTGTGTTATTATTTCACTATTACTCTCTCCTGAAAACGCATAGAATTTCAAATCTCTGGATGAAAATTAAGATATCACATGTCATAAGCCTGTTTGTCTGATCCAGCGTTATCCTGCAGATAACAATAATTGTTGTCTATTATTGTCAGTTACTGACTTAGAAGACAATTATTCTGTGTTATTTCTAAAAACGCCTACTGCGTCTGCAACTGAAATCAGAAAACCGTAAAATTATTTCATGCAAAGGACCATAATCAACTTTGTGGTATAAAAAGGTTTTTAATAATCGGATAGAAAGACGGTGAGAACATTATGAACAGAATTTCAAAGTGCTTGTTTTCTTAGCAATATTTTCGGTTTTTCACAAATAACATTCTTTGAACTTCCACAACAAAACCGCGAGAATATTTTGTCAGGCTTGTATTAAACAAAACATCATTGAAAATGTTTCTTTCTTTAAATTTCTTGATTATGCATGCGATTAAATATTTTTTCCGACGATACCCGAAACTACCCTCCTTAACTGATTGAAAACACACAGAAAATATACTTATACTTGTATGTCAGATGCACAAGTAATACACATTAATTAGTTTGTAACCGACGGTCGTTGTGCAATCTGTCAAGTGGAAATATCAGCTATTGATAGCACTTACCGTGAGCTTTCAGAATAGGTTGCATCAAATATTCTACTGCTTAATCCACACAAAACTAGAATATTGTGGATATACGCATGCATATACACGCTTGTACGGTAAATGAATGCAGGTCACATAAGCATGTTTTAGACCCGTGAAAATACATTTCAAGAATTGTTGATGTTGAATTTGGGATTCCGCATGTCGATGGGTTTCAAAAAAAGTCTCAGTTTGCCACTTCGCTTTGTTTACTTTGCAAAAAAAGATGCCAAAAAATATTTTCACATGTACTTCAAATGCAAGGAATGTACTTAACATGTGCTTGACCCATGTGAGTGTTTTGAATGAAATAGTGGAGTTGATGAAACTTGAAAGAGTTGCCCAAGTCTAGAACTTTCAAGAAAGATATTATTTGCTATGTTTCTAAAAATTGCGCACGATATTGGGAAATTTCAGTAACTTGGCATTATGTATGTGCATGCAAATGTACATTTTCCCCACTTGCTGGGCGAATCTGCGATGGCCCAAAATTCAAAATTCATTCTAGTGTATAAATCAGTATTCCTGCATGAATGAAATTGCGAAGTTGATGAAAATTAAAGGGGGTACCCAGGTCGGTAGCTTTCATGAAAAGTAAGTATGTTGCAAACTTATCCGTCAAATGTATATGTAGCTGCGCCATTGCCACATCATGCAGTTTAATATCTTTCACTATGTCATTGTCAGAAATAGGCCCACCATGTCAGCACGTGTGCTCTGTTGAGAAACAAGCGCTTTGCTATTTCTTCCAAATGTCACATGTTTAACATGACACAGTTCCATCTAAAAACAATGGTTTGCAGTTGAATTTATGTACGACTGTTACAAATTTCAAGAACTTGATCATTTGATGCACATTTGTCAACAATTTTCAGGTAACAATATGTGCAATTACTACGCGACAATGTGATGACTGACATAGATATGACACAAATTCAGTCCATATGGAAGCGAACATCTTCCCGACTACACTTTGCTGTCTGACCAGAATTCGAACACTAGCCTAGAAAGCTATGCAAATGCTCTACACACAGCCAGAACGGCGGAGTCATATCTATGTTATTCATTGATGAACGATAAGTCTGAACCCTTTATTCTTGCTTGAATGTACACAGTCAAAGGTAACCTTTTGAATATTTGGGAGGAGGCTTATCCATTATTTGCGGGAAACAATTCAACGGAATCTGCAGTGTTGATCCTTTCATATAACCAATACGTTTTGATGTTGACAGCATTCTGAAAAATAAAAAAATCATTTGTCTACTCTTTAAGTACATATACATACATACATACATACATAAATAACATATAATATATAATAATGATATATAATATATACATTTTATATTTACATGTAATTTGACAGAGAACAACTTTAGAACCCTTTGTACCAGCTGCATTGGAAGCTGGCATCATGAATAAGATCGACCGATAGGTAGTGTAGTATGTCGGGTGAGGATTCTTGCCAGTTCAGAAAAATTATATGGTGGCATATTATTCACTATGCAGTCTATCCACTTCTAGAGAGCATAAATGCAAAAAAGCAAACTCAAGTTTTCCATTTATGTCCAACAGAAGTGGATATTATTGTCATTCTTACCTAATGAATGGAAAGTCATTCATCGCCAGTAGACAATGATTCTTAGAAAATCTATGACACAGATGTGAATTCCTCAATTCTCTCCCAATGTGTTTAGTGGCAAGTGAATTGAAATTAAAATAAAATAAAATATATCGCCAGACGTTTCGGGTCCAGACCCTTTGTCAATGGCAGAAAACTTGATCAATTGATTTTGCATACATGAAAGCTCAAGCAGCTAGATTTTGCAATTACTTTTTACAAATTCAACTTCTAACGCATTGTGACCAGAACAGCTGTCACGCAAAAGGTTTAATCTCGACTCCAATTTCATCTCATGTGTTCTTATAAGCATGCATATAGCTATAAATGGAAGATGCTATCACGATAGGTCTGCACTCAACCAGATGTCCTTTCCTGAAGTATAAATCTTGAGTATATCATATGATTGTCACTAAGGATACAGAAGTTACGCAGTTTGATTTCGTCATTAAAATCAGTCACTGCACTCAGTAGCCTATACACAATCTTTACGTGCTTTAAGAAAGATTATCAATGGAAATTGATGGATAGCTTGTGCAAAGTAACAACTTGTCTAAGTACACAATCTTCCATCTGTACATGTAAGCTAATATCAAAGGTTTTGTCCAGTGAAACTTCAAAATTATTATCAGTCATTTAGTCATGTAAACGGTATCTACATTTTTGATCAATTTTCCGATACATTATAAAAATCATTGTTTGTCTAAATCACGGAAAATTTGGTTTGACAGTCGCTTTCGGATTCGATAATGCCGAACGTCTCAGTCTCAGGATAGAGTAGTACTGAAAATATGCCATTACAAAGCACACTGTACATGCATGTCAATACGTTGAGTAAAATAACAGTAATTCCTGGATTTTGAATGTTGGATTGCCAGGAATGGGTATTTCAAAAGGTTCTGTCCACTGACATGCAGTACCAGGATTGACAAAATTCAAACTTCAGTCCGTGTTAATTACAAATTGATAATTGTAACATGTAATCCGTGTGGAGACTAACAATTGAAAATTCCCGTCTTTTGATGATCAAGAGATTCTGCGTTGGTTATTTTGACCTGAGATAAGAGCTTATAAAATTCCAAATTTGATCCTATAGATTCGGCAACATCACCTGCGTCCTGAAGATATCTCTATCCCACTTGATCCTGGCACCATCATGAAAATTGGCAAGCCAGCTGGGAATTCAACCCAGTCCTCGGAATGCTAGCGCGGCACGAACATCACCAAGACTAGCAAAGCACACTCACCTCCACGATTGTGGCAGGCACAGGAACATCATCTTTCTGGCTTGTGTACACACGTTGCATGACAACGCTACTCTTGTTGATCTTCGCACTGCGTTGGCATTTTGAGATCTGTGTTGCATTCCCAGCTGGCAAGCCGTTTTTCATGCTGGTGCCAGGAACAGGGCGCATAGAAAACTCTTTTCGAGATCGTGAAGAGCCAGAGGCATTGCACTGTCTGCCCTGTACATTTGGAATAAAAGTTGACTAAACATAAGCATGCCAGCTAAATCCTTGCGAGCAAAATGATGAAAATTATCAAAATAATTAACAAAACAATTAACAAATAATTATCAAAATAAATTATCGGTAAGTAATGAGGTACCTTGAAATCTCAAATGGTATTCCTACATTGGGGTTTCAGTAGTTTTTGAAAATCTGAAGTGTAACTGACGCTCTGAAGCTTCCATGCTGATGTCACACGCAAACATTGCGAAGATAATCGAAAATGCAGTTAGCATACTCACTTTCATAGAGTTTATGCTCATCTCATTGTTTGGTTCTACCCGATATACAGCGCCATTCTGACAGAAGGCCATGTACGTTGATTGGCTGATGTGAACTTGACAGGCTGAAAAGAAGGAAAATCAATTTACAGCTTGAACTGAATACTGCTTATGAACGCATTACTCAAAAGCAATAGATTTATTCAAACATCAGTTTTGATGATGTTTTAAACATGTCTGCACACAGGGATTGTCAATAATTAATTGCAATTTGATTGTACAAGAAAATTAGTTAATTGAAATGCCGTTGTGTGTTCCGGCATGTCGAAGTGGATTCAATGAAACAAGGTGCGATCCTGCAAACCAACCCGTGACATTTTTATCGATATCCTTTTAATGAACCTAAGATAACAATTTGGATCAAAAGCATCCTCACCGGCAGTGCCCTGCCAACGTCTATCATTTTCTCCGACTGCACTTTGAGTGCTGTCAACGTTTTTTCCATTCTCTCCAACAGTGATTTTAGTCTTGCCGACCTTCACCCACTTCACCGACTGCCCTTTGATTCTTGTGCATATTTTATTGAACCAAATGCATTTGTGTTTGATTGCCAAGGCAGCTATTTAATGGACGTGCACATTAGATATAGCGGGTTTGATATGCCGTGCCGTATGGCATATTTCGATATAGTGGAATAGAAGAGGGGAGGGTAGGGCACATTGAACCACCAGCCTTTTCTCAGAAACTATAAAAAGTGAAACTTTACATTTGAAGACATTGTTTATTGTATGTAACAAACAAACTGACTCCTCTGATGATTTCAATTGTTTATGCTGTCTATCATTATAAGGACAGGATTTCCGATAGGGACAGGATAAGGCAGAATTTCCGAAAATTTCAATGAAAAAGTAAATTTTCAGAAAATCTGAACTTTTGTTTTAATGTAACCAAAGCCTTACGTATATTTTCATTAGAATGCATTTTTCCCAAGTATTCTTTATCAGTTTCATTAATCAATTAGTTAAAAATCATTTGAGTGCCGCCTTATTTGCACACGAGCACGTTTTTGAAACGTTAGCGATGTGGGGCACATTGAACCACCCAAGATGAGGCACTTTGAATATGGTTCACTTCATACTGCCCCACTTCCATAATCAGTTTTTCTTATTGAGTGAACAAAGTGATTTATGAGTTTTGACATATAATTATGCTACAAATTGGTCTGTAACGCATCAAATTGACTATTTGGAAATATTTGAGCAGTCATGGTACTCGTTTTTGTGCGCTGTACCTTTTTTTTTGAAAACGAAACACCAGGGCAGCATGACGAAGGATAAATATTGAAACAATTAATTGACAAATTGATATAAATCAGTGATCTCAATCAAAATGATGTGGATATGAATACAATGGAACATCCCTTGCTGGTCAAACAAATTGAAACGTTAATGCATCTTGTTTTGGCTTTTGATAATTCCTCAGATTTTTTGCCTAGGCCTACTCGTGTGTCTCACATGTCTACATGTAATGCGTAATGCCTACACATACTTAGACTAATGATTACAAATGATAAATGTAGTTGTATATCAATACATTCAGCACTGATGTTCTTACCATGGTTCTTCTATCGATGAATAATGCTATTAATCTGAGAACTCTGATGGTCTATGAACATTTTACTTTCAGAAATTAGCATGCATTTCTTTCACATCAAACATTTGCTATCATTTTTGATAAAGCTTCGTTTCCAGTGTTGGAAGTCAAATTTGCAAGCGAAAGGTCTAAAGGTTAACATCAACAAGTCAAAAACGATAATCAGCAATCCCAACCACGTAGAGCATCAAGTGGACAAGGCCAAGTATCCATGTGGAGTTTGCATGAAAGGAGTTGGGAGAAACTCGATCCTATGCACGCACTGTGACCATTGGATTTACCACCGGTGCACAGATCTCCCCTCCCTTCGAAATGCTCAAAATTTCAAATGTAAAAGATGCGAAGTTAATGTGACTCCATTACCAGACCTGCCATTTACCATCAACATTGGCGAAGACGAATTGAAAGCTGTGGCATCATTCTGCTACCTTGGCGACATGATAGATCAAACAGGAGGATGTTTTGGTGCGACAACCACGAGAGTCAAGTCGGCTTGGAAAAAATTCCGTGAGTTGCTTCCAGTGCTCACCAATCGTGGCATCTCCCTCCGACGAAGAGGATATGTTTACCAAGCCTGTGTCCGAAGTGTGGTGCTTTACGCCTCAGAAACGTGGGCTGTAAAGACTGATGATGTGAGCCGACTGGAAAAAAATGAAAATGCGATGATCCGATGGATCTGCTCCACGAAGTTAAGTGAGCGGAAATCGATGGCTGAGCTAACTTATCCTAGGCATCACAAACTTTAAATTCTGAGGTCAAGTCGCCTTCGATGGTTCGGGCACTTGGAGCGTATGCCTAACTGGCTATGGCCAAAGAAAATTATGACCTTTGAAGTGCCTGGTCCGAACAACCGAGGAGGCCAGAGGAAAAGATGGATTCACAATGTGGACAACGACCTCCGCGACCTGCGGCTCGATCGTCGAACTGCACAGGATCGTGGTGCATGGAGGAGCGCTATCCGTCTTCAACATTGGAATCGGCATGGAATACCGTCCAACCCTCAAAACTGGTGGAACCAAGGACGTAAAACCGGACAGTAAGTAAGTAAGTATTTTTGCCAATAAAGATCTCAATCTATGAATTCTGTTGCTTGATTTTGATTATTCATGAGCTGAAGCTATAGATCAGATACATGAAGTCTAATAAAGTTGCATAAGGGAGCAACAAACAAAGGCGGTTCAAAGTGCCTCACAGGGTGGTTCAATGTGCCCTACGCATGGGTCACATTGAACCAATTTGGTACAAATTTTTAAACTGAAATTGTGAGGAGATGAAATGTCACGGAAACGTCCAACACCTGACAGGTTACTTCTCATGCCCTCAACTTTTCATCCGAGTTTGATTTTGGTTCATTTGATTTAGCATATTCGAACTATCGAGAAAAGTTCAAAAACATGTTCAATGTGCCCCACCCTCCCTACTAGATTCTGGGACTCATTTCTTATTCGACTCTTTCTGGTACTCATTTGGGACTTATGAATAACAGTGAAGTCCACCGATTTTGATGAGCAATGTGTAAAAAAAGCTGAGATGAAAATGCTTGTTAATACCTCGTGTCTGCTTCATTATCATACTCACGTGTTTTCTCATTGGAAAATTGCGATTTTCTAAATTAAGCAGCTTCACATTTTGACCACTGTCGAGCAAGCATGAAAACGGATACAAGCTGTTGCACTGTTACAGGAGGACGCTGCAGCAATAGCTGTAGATTGTGTAATAAGTGTTGTATTTCTTGAATGGAAATCAAAAGGTAAGAACAAACATGCGGATTCTGTTACATGCCACTAATTGTGCTGTCTTTCGTTGATAAGTCCTTTTTCAAGATAAATGTATAACAAATAAAAAATTTACGTTAATTTGTTAAAGAGACATGTGGTAAAAGGTAAAAATAACATTTGCCTTTTTGCTGTTCGGCAGTAGATTGTAGCCAATCGATGAGATCATGATACATGTAATTGCCTTGATTTCAGATGATTTGAAAAGTGATGTTCTTGCTGAATAATGTCTGATAATACCTTTAAACTGGTATTATATCGGTGATGCTTTAAGACGATTAATTTACTTGATCCAATATTTGTTTAATCACACACTACATAAGTAGCCCTATGGTCCTAGCAATACCTATGGTCTTAGAAATTTCCTGGATGTGAAAGTAGGCTATATCGCTGACATAGCAACCAGGCCTGTCATTTTTTATGTTTCAATAATTGGATGGTAATTAAATTTGTAGGCCCTAATTTGCATTAGCCATTAAATTAAGGCCTGAGTTTTAGTTCTTCCCCTCTTAAAATATGCACGTTGAACTATTAGTTGCTGCAATATGCTGAATTAAAAAACTAGTTAAAGAGCATTCTCCACACAATACATGCATAGGGCTGCGCGGTCTACTCTGGTTGAAACAAACATTAATATGTGACTACTCATGAAACTTAACAGTGTTAATGCAAGGTTTAAAAATACTGACTATGATTGCGAATTGTTACAGAGGCGAAATTAGATCAGAAATCTAGGCTACCAACAGGGCTTGCAGCAATTAATTGATTGGAATTGGAAAAATTGGAAAAAATCAAATATTTTAAATTGAATATTTTAACCGATTAATTAATTGAAATTGGTTTATCCAGCAATCAATGAATGGGTTCCAATTAATTGAAAGAGGTCAGTCAATGTTTGACAATGACATTTGAGGATATAATGGAGGATAGACTTCGGTCGAATATTTGAGAAATTTTGCGCGGCTTATCTGTCGCTGCGTCATCTAATCTTGTTTTGGGGATGGTTGTATTGATGTTAAATGTTTTAAAAGAGATTGATAGAGCAAATGCTGAACGACACATTTCCTGTGCCTATCAGATATAATGAAAATAGCTTGACAGCTAAACAGAATCCGATTATCTCTAATGCTTTCTCCGAAATGAAAATTTGTCTCTTAAATGCTCGTTCGGTGTGTGGTCACAAGAAGTGGAAGCATATACTCTAATACAGACATTTGTTTGCCGTCATAAGCTAGAAATATGACGTTTGATAATGAGGCTTGGCTTGCACTTAAATTTTGACATTTAAATATGAATCTAAACAAACCAAAATAGTGTAGGAATATATCTGGGATTTTCTATCTCCAATAACACTGAGAAATTTAACTTCACTGACAAAAAGAAAATCAATCAGCTTATTTAGTGGTTAAGAAACGATAAGAATTTTCATATCCCAATGGAGCAGTGGTAAAAATACTTTTGAAATGCTAACGACATCAAAAACACAGGGTGGTGGAGAATTATGTTTTTATGACACATTATCAGAATTAGAGATAATGCAATTTTGATTTGATAAACACTCCAATCATGTCAGCTACTGCAACAAACTTCTGTTTGATTGATAATTTTGTGTGCTTCCTTTCGAACATTGTTAGGCTTGCATCATTTTGAATTTTTTTTAAAATACATGGACGTGAATGTTGATAAATTTATTTAGAGGCGCATGTTGCTGGTTCAGAACTATGGCGACAATCAATTATTGATGAATGAAAAATCGTGTGTCTATAACAGAACAAAAAGTAAGAAAGTTTTGTAAGATAGAGAAACTAGGTTATAAATAGGGAAGGTCTAGAATCCTTGAAGCTATCAATTTGTAATGAGATATGAATTCTATCTTATAGCTGATTCTTAACAGATTCGGTGCTCACTACGATCATGAGTGGTGACGACAAAGCAAGTTAAGCAATCAATCCACAAGCTCCACTATCATTGCAGGTCAAACACAGAATTAGATTGCTTAAGCAAGTCACTTTGCTAGAAATGCAAACTGATTCAAAACGAGGGTAAATGCAGGAACTTGCCACGTGGAAAAATAGTCGTACGTCACTTGCCAGATTGTTGTGAATTCCTTCAAAATGCTCGATCCTTATGATCATCATTAAAAAAGAAAGCAAGAACAGGAAAAAACGTTCAGAAACTTCTTTGCAGAACTTAACATTGTCTGTGTCTCTTTGCTGTGTGATCCGGTTGATGAACAATCTAGGACGGGAGCTACTGACAATTTCTTCCGCAATTCCGCGCACAGAAGGCTTAATAGCATGGATTTGTAGATCTTGAAACGCTGAATACAAAAATCAAATCACAACCAGTCGCTTTCGGTTATAGGTAAGGTTAAAGGATTCTCATTCGAATCCAATGGTAAAATTCAAGAAAAATCTATGGATTGTGAAACATTTGGCAATCCATGGATATTTCTTGAATTTTACGATTGGATTCCAATGGGACTTCTTCAACTTTACCTATGACCGAAAGCGACTGACTGTGACACTCAAGAATTAAATTCTTGTATTCAGCGTTTCAAGATCTACAAATCCATGCTATTAAGCCCTTTGTGCTCGAATTTGGAAGTGTCAGTAGCTCCCGGACTAATTAATGAATCTTCGAACAATTTGGCGTGATTTAATGTTGAACTGCTGCTCATTGTTCGATTTCTATGGGATTATGTCAGCAGATTGTGACATTTCATTAGCGTTACATGTTCCGATCCGTCCTTTCTAGTCAAACAGAAGAAGAGACGATCTGTATAATTCTGTGAGTCAAACAGTAAGTTTGAATCATTCAATGACATAAATCATTTATTTGCAATACATTTTTGATAACTCCTAATTAGCTCCTAATTTAATCTGCTGAATAATCATAACACTATAGGTTCAAAATGTGCTGTTAATAATTAGGCTACATGTAATATGAAATCATAAATATGTAATCTAAAGCATTCATTCATCATCAACTTACATTCATTCGAGCCTTCGTGATGAATGCACTACTACATGACTAGCTTCTAAATTGGCGTGGTACAATGTGAGTGCAAAAACATGCTGACGAGGTTGAATGAACAATTCGACTTGTACGCAATAACCTCAAAGCAGGTTCCTTTGTGACATATCTTACTTCGTAAATTGCTTTTTTTGCATGTAGTATTTTCTGGACTTCTTTAATGTATAATGAATGCAACTTTATCAATGTGAAAGAATGAAACGTAAAAGCTGCGCCTACAATAACTTCCGCTGTTAAGATGCAACTTCACAAGATATTAAAAGCAGAAATCATTCCAATTATTTAACAATGGTCAGTTGAAGTCTTGCTGTCGTTATGTGGATGACACTTTTGTTATTGGTGATCGAACAATGTTCGAAAGTATCTTTCCAAGGAATCGGCAGGCACCTTTTTGGATGTCCATTGACGACATTTGACGACGACATCGATTTTTCTGAAACCGAGCTTTCTGGAGCTGTATGACAATTTCCAATTGTTTAGTCCAATGTCATATAAACTGAATCTCGTTGAGAATCTAACGCAGCTGCCATATCTATTCGTCTCAACATCTCCAGAAGGAATTGGGATTTTTCGAACGTACTCTGCTGCTAAATGGTTGCTCGGAAAAATGTATCGGTCGAAATATGGAGCCTCCATTTCTGAGACTCCCAACCGTGGAAAAGAAGCCACTCTTCTTCAACATCAGCTTGGACAAGTTAGTGAGACAATTTCCAAGAAGATTTGTCAGAGAATCCGATGTTCATGCACTGTCCTGAAACCGATTCCCATTTTCAGGATGAAGAATCTCGCTCCTGCAGTTGTGAAAATTGTAACTCACCAACTCGAAAACCAAAAATCCTATGCGATTTTCTCTGTCGATGGAAAAACTAGGTGCCTCGATGTACTGAGTACAGATGTAGGTTTTATATTGTAAGAGTGACATCTAAGCTTTGATTACTGGAAAAGTCATTCCAATAATGACATCAATTTTCATTTGTGAGATAGTGACTTCAAATATAGAAAGGCAATTCACAATAGAACTAAAGAAATCGATGTAGACTATCTTCAGGATTCCAACAGTAACAGGACGCTATCGAATTCCATTAACTTATTCCTGGACATAGAGTAATTGTTCCTGACAATAAGAAGGACTAATGATGGCACTGTCGCATCAAGGTTGCACATTAAGTAAAGTATGACTTATTCAAATCATGTAGCTAGTGATTGATTATCTGTGTTTCATTTTAGTCAAATTATTGGTATTTCAAACTTACATGTAGTCAAAGGAATAAGAACTTGAGTAATCTCAAATCCTCTGATTAATTAAATTAATTTAATTTTCACAACAAGTTGTATTACATATTTTCTTATTTATCTAAAATTTGACTTTTCGAAAAATAGTTTTCTTATATAATAGCTATTTCATTACATTATCTTAAATTTTTCTATGTTCCTCGATTGATTCGTGAAAAGTCTAATAAAACAGATCGGCAGACGCAACTAAATACAAGATGTTGTTCCTCCCTGGCGGAAGAGATGTGAGCCACGTTGTTTAGAAGAACCGAGAAACAAGCTAAAATAAAAGTAATAAAGTCTTTGTTTCCTTTGGTTCGCTGTTCTACAGCGAAGGTCCGCCGACCAGGGCATACAGGAAATTAAGGGACCCGAAATACAAAGCTGGTTGGTTTTCCTGCTGATGAACCTTTAATGTGACTCACTGGTGTCGAGGTTTGTGTTTCACAATGGTAATTTTCGTTCACTCATTGTTTAATGACAGCTTTCAATTTCTGCGTTTTGATAGAAAAATGTTTTGACTTTGCTTTGTTTGCCTGTGGGAACGCTGATCAGTCCTTCAAGGACTACCTATAAATTTCTATAATGATGTAAAGTTGTGAATTATCTGTATATCTTTTGCAATGTTGCGCATCCTTTGAAATTTAATGGCATGCGCATTTAGCTTGCAAGAAAGCTTCAAGATAGTTAAAAGTGGTAGGAAAAACATCCGTGATGTTTGTTGAGAGGAGCCAACAGGATATGCTAACTAGCGAACACATCCTTTGATTCATGAATATCATTACATGTGAAGTATTTTGAAGCATTTGTGTTTTAATAATGATTTTACATCATTTGTTCTTGTAAGATAATTAAGCAATATTTTTTCTCTATCTGTGTCTCTTACTGATTATGATTTATTAATTAGATTGGAAACCTATTCAGAAACTAAATCTAAAGCAAACTGATCTATAAAAGCCGCTTTGTATAGACTGACTCTGTTCATCATATTGAATTATATGTTTATGTGACCCATTTTGAATGATGTGTGAATACACTGAAAAATTCATATCTAGTAAGATTGTCCTTTACTAACAATGTACCCTCATTCCAGATAGATTAGAAATATTTCTCCATCTAACTCATAGATTTGACAAATCATTTTTGCATATCTTTCGTCATCTCTACATAGTGCAGAATTCATTAACCACATTGTGCGTATCTTTCATGTATTGAGAGAATGTGCGTTCAGATATGCTGCCTTATAAGTTATCAAATAGAATGAAATTTTTTAGATAAGAATCTTAAAACATTTTGATTAATGGAAACTTCATGAACAGTGTTATGAGTTATATCTCTTTTATGTCTCATTTTATTTGCTTAAGCATGATTTGTGAAACTACCTTCTATACATAAAGTTCGAATTTTTCGAGTGAACTATCGAATAAAGTTTGAAAATACACATCTTACATGCAGCATTGCATACACACGTAAATCATAGAGGTCATACTCTAGTGAATAACGCATTGGCGATGCACACATTATTCATCATGTTGACAGGTTCATTGATTATATCCCTAAATTGCACCATATAATGATGATATGAATGAAATGTCCGAAAGATATAAGACTACTAAAATGGCTACAAAATTGTCTAAAATTGCGTTAGAAGTGCTTGTACATTTAGTGAAAAATAACGATAAAAAGACATATCAGAAATTGGCGCATGTTGCTGCCCTAAAGCGACAAAACTTGATGCATTGACCATCCTTAAGTCTATATTCAAAAACTTCAAGTAATTCATCAGGTCTCAGAATCTGCGACTTTATGTTATAATGGATGGCACTTGACAAATTTGCGTGACGCATACATGTTAAGCCAAAAGCTTCAAATACAAACAAAGAATTATTCTCAATTTGTAAGAAAGAAATTCAGAAATTTTGCTTCATCTGTAAGCTGTCATAACCTATTCTTTAGAGTAGCGTTCTACGTGTATTAATCATCAATATTGAACAGCTACATTTATTAAATTGCTTTATTTGATTGTTATAATTTATTTTTCAAAGCAACTGATGGAAGAATTATGCATCTTACGTCGTCCTGTTGCCTCCAACTTCATCGCAATTGTTACACTCTGTCCAAATATTGCGTACCGTGGCATTCGCACATCAATATTTCCAGCTAGGCAAGGCCCTGAAATTAAAAGTGAATAAGAAATCAATTATAAATAAATAGCCAATCATTGGAATCATCATCGGAATTAAAAGCTAATTGTCAAATTGAGTCTGCATCATGAACAACCCACTTACGAGAATATTAAATATCATCACGAATTGTTAAATTGTCTTACTTTTTATTTTCGAAATTGTTGCATTTTCTTCAATATATAGTAACATGATGACAGCAATTAGATCATGTACGCGCATCAGATGCTAAACATCAATACTTCCGTGTGATCATGATAAGTATTACTGGACAGCCCGACAGCAATATACATGTATGTGAGTTAAAGACAGCATGGAAGAAGTTGCTTTGCGGCTTGGACTGCATACAGCTTTAGTTTACAATTTATTTGGTTTAACTTGATCGATATGATCCAATTTTGACTTTGTGAATTTATGATTTTCGATTCAATTTCGATCTCTCTCTCAATTCAGCACAATACGGAATATTCATGTAAAAGAGAAAAAAGGACACCTATAAGAACTCATGTGGACAATCTGCGCGACATACGGCCTCCAGCGACTTCACGACTTCATGCATTTCTAAATACGCATGCCACCACCTCCCGCGGCGACGTGCTGGATTCAACTGAGTAAACTACGAGCCGGAACAGACTGTTCCGTCTGCACAACGAAAAATTGGGACCAACAGCAATGTACTTGTGATAGGTCCAGACATCTCACCATTTCATAACCTGCGGTGTGGTGGGGCCCCGCCTTTTTCTTCTTTCTATCTGAACAACCGTAAGCTTCATGATTACCTATCCCAATGTGACTTTCACTTTTTGTTGTATCAACAATAACTATTATCCTAAACATTAATTCTAGCTAGTTTTTTGAACTAAATATGTCGGTTTCTTTGCGTGAGGAGGTAGTCTTAACCTTGAATTTCGTGATGTAAAAAGTATTATCTAATCAGAAATTTGAAGGCTTGTGATTCTTTCATTTATATTACTACTCTACAATGGGCTGATCAAGACTACCGGACTTTTCATTAAAATTGAATTATTGACCTATTTTCGGGAATTTTAAAAGTGCATGGATAGTTGGTACTCAATATCGACTATGCAAGGCAACGTTTTCTTTTTGACTGAATTTAGATTGAATTTGAAAATTCAAGTGAAATTCGATTATCATATTTGTTGACGTTAAATGTTTAAATCAATGAACAATGAATCGGAGCTTTTGGTTATTATTCGGTGATAATTACGGTAAGTGTTAAGAGTTCCTTGTAAAATTAATTACGGTATTCAGTGTCAACACTAGTCATTTACAAGTCACAGATACTAGATGATAATCAGTATATAAATTCACATAAATGTAGAAGTTGAAGGACGTTCGACTATGCTCTCATACTGTGCAGAAGAATGCACTCAAAAAATTTAAAAAATATGCGGTGCCGGTAGCCAGTTCCACCATTGAACCCACTAGAGATCAGCTTTTTAGTTATCCCCTATTTATACATTTCTACATTTTTCTTATTAACTATTGAGTACAGCATTGTAATATTCAATATCGTTATGTTTAATAGTGCTATAATATATCAGATACATACAAACAAGAAACGCTCGAAGTGTAAAGAAAACATATAGACTTGCCCAATCGGTTTCTCTTGTTAGCAAGCTACCTAGCGGGCAAGAGTTTTCCGTGTTTGATGATCATTCGGCTGATGATTGTATTATTAGACACATGAAACTTGGAGTACCGAATTATAAGATGGTTTATTCATCAGAAAATTATTTTGTGAATTGATGATATCATGAAGCTCTGCTTTTTACAGTGAGCACTCCTTCTTTTTTAAAATTTCATATATATATATATATATATATATATATATATATATATAAAAGAGTTAAAAAGCACATGCTATAAATAATAAAAAATCATATAATTTTTCTTTATCATCTGTTTACCTACTAGCAATAATGTATGTTATTCATCACCTGTATGAATCCCGATGCGCATTTTCAGCTGTCCTGCAGTCAATCCTGGTGATTTAAAGGTCTGGAGCTTTTGCTGAATTTCAATTGCCATATCACACAGTATTTCTGAAGTGGAATGAAAAGTGAGTTATTCCAGAATTTTGGTTAAATTGTCCAGTAGATAGCTTTCAATCACAAAGTTAATAAGTACGAAGTGTTCAATTCATGGAAAACGGGAATGAGCAATCAGTTTCATTTCGTTCAGTTGAGGTTGCTTGCAATGATGATTACATGTAGCATTCAGTGGTTTTCTGTCGCAGTAGAGCTTCGTTCACGGACGAGGTACAGTGGCCGTCGACTCACATTCATATTTTTGGTGAATTTAAGACTATGCATGTCACAGAGTTAGATTGTTTAAGCGTCTCTCTTCGCTAGAAATCGAGACTGATTCAAAACGATGATGGGGCATGTAGGAGCTTACTATGTGGCCAAAAAGAAATTTCCAATGCCTTGCAGAGATAGGAAAAATGCCCATTTGTCGCTTGCGAATTGCTATTTCAAATACTTATTTTAGTTGACAGCTGCTCAGTCATTACTTTGATTAACCAATTACAATATCAATTATTAACGTAGCATCTTAATAGTGACATCTACTGACATTTTCCCACTCTCCTCTGTTTACAAAATATTACATTTACAGAATTAATTTTAGGTACCGGTACAATGAATTTTGCTCATTACTGACTCAAAGGATGAGATTTTCAATTGAACATTCAAAGTATGCAGCTACTTCTATGGCAATTTTATTTCGACAACTGCAACTTCTTGAAAATCACGATTGTAGGCCTTGGATATAACAACCGATGCATACTCTGATGTTCAGAAGTAGTGTGAAAGGTGGCGAAAATGAGTCAACCATGATTTAGTTCATGATAAGTCACTTTAAGTTGTAGAATCTCAATTCCCGGGACCTCAAGAGTTTTGGAATCTCATAGTGCGTAATCTGCCTTTATCCCTTTTGACTACAGGACAATCTAGAACGCGAAGCAAATTTTATTTAGCCTGTGAACAATCTGATCATTTCTCACCTGCATGTCGAAGACCATTTCTTTGAGGACATCCGCTGACTATTATATAGGCATCGCCTATTGTTGATAGCTTATATGCTTCATATTTCTCAATAATTAAATCATAATAGCTGAAACCGAAAAGAATAGATTAACAGCTATATTGCAACAACAAAAATTGATAATCCATCTGTCGATTTTACTTACTCACAAATTTACGAATACAATGCACCATGCTGCCATGGAATAATGAAATAAATAATGCTTTATCCCAATAATTTCATGGAGACGAATACATGTCATTAATGCTAGTAAATTCTGTTCATTCAATATTTGAAATAATTGAGAAAATGATAGTTATTTGACTGAATAATGAAAAATCATGTCATTAACAACAATTGATAAATGCGAAATGCAAAATTACGTCATGCACATATGCCAAAATTGTCATTAAGCATCGTAAAATCAGAACATTGGATTTTCTAAGAAATGAATTTGTCGTGATAGAGCGGTTATCATATATTGATCATATAGTATGTGTTGATAATCTGATTTATTCAGTCTAGGATTATAGAAATGGATAAAATATCTTACACTGAACTCTCGATGCAGTCAATGCAGTTTGATAAAATAAGTGATAAATTTGTTGTCAAGGTAACTTCATTATCTCTAATGATCGGCAAAAAACAACTGCTTACGTGATATTTCTGTATGAGAAATTCCACAATTTGTCATGAGATATAGACTTAGATGTATACTTTGATAAATTGAAACTGATAAAATAATAATTCGTTCTATAAATTGTCCAGAAGTAAACAAGGGATGCCACAGAGTTCTGGCTTCGAGACTAGTTCTAACCGCGACCATCAGTATTGAGGAAAATCATCTCTAGACCGAAATATGCACACAGGAGTGTCACCACAGAGATAAATTCCTTTTTGTGTGTTTGGTTCTAGAGATGACTTGCCTCACTGCTGATGGTCACGGCCAGAACTAGTCTCGAGGGACAAGAAGATCAATTTTCCATTGAATGTAGTGCAAATTCAAGGCTGAATTCTGACGAACTAGAGCCACAGAAATAGATTGCTTAACCGCATTACTTTGCTAGAAGTGCAACCTGAGTCAACACAATGGCACATGCAGGAACCTACTAAGTGGGAAAAAGAAATTTCCAATGCTTTGCAGAGATAGGAAAAAAAGTCGTGCGTCGCTTGCGGATTGCTGTAAATTCTTTCAAAGTGCTCCGATCACCACGATTCCTTCAGATTCGAACATAGAAATAGATTGTTTAACTGAAGTTGACTAGAATGGAAATTGACTCAAGGTCGCGGCACATCCGGGGGAACTAAGTTGGGGCATGGAGAGCCAATGAAAAGCTTAGAATCGCACATGTGACTGATTCTAACCCAATGAAACAGACGTTGACGAGTGTATCTAAGTGAAAATGGGTGCGATATTTGTGCCACTATTGTGTATTGTATGAAGCTTTACTTCCATTCTAGAGGTTTTATTGTTATCAATTTCTATGGATTCGAAGAATTCAGATCATTGCGCAAAGGTTTCTCGATGATATTGACCCTCCGATCATTATTAAATAAGTTAACAGGTGCACGAAAAACGTTCACAAACTCTGTAGAACTTGACATCTTCTGTGTCTCTTTGCTGTGTGATCCGGTTGATACAAGTTACTGAAGCTTCGCACAATTTGGCGTGTTCAATGTTGAACTGGCTGTAATTATTGTTCGATTGCTATGATATTATATCAGCTGATTGTGCCATTTCGTAGGCATTGTTACACTCTGGCCATGCATATGCATTAACTGTGGTAGTTTCAGTTACATCAACATGAAGTTCTAAATCACTTGCATTGCGTCCTCATGTAAGTGCAGTTGATGCAATTTCACTTGTTTCAACTGCTGAATAAAGAAATACCATAGATATCACTTTCTTAGATAGCGTTCGAGCTCCTCACAGCTTGTGTAAGTTGTATGAAACACAGATAGCGTCAGACTGTCTGACAAGGTATTTCCACATTTTGCACACGCTGAAGTTTGTATGAAAGGCTCTGTCTCAACACAATTTTGTGACGCTATTCTAACTTCGAACGCTATGACAGCGCTAAGATAGCGTTTTCTAGCGCTATAGTAGAATAACACTGCCCGCCTGCATAGATTGATCTGTTGATTATCTGACCCAAGATTGCTATGGCTCGTAATTGCACATTGTGAATGTAACCGTAATTTCAACTTGTTCTGTTATCCAGATACGCTAAGATAGCGTTTCTTTATAACATAGCTGATAATCTCTTTGTACAACAGCGAACACAATAGATTCTGTTGCCAGTCAAGACTTTCACACCTAGTTGCGTGCCCACCTAGTTGTATGAATGCCCATACAAATTCATAGCGTTGTATTGTTACTCTTTCATAAGTGTCTTCTTTTGATAAAGCAGTTGCTGATTGTATTTGATATGAAATCTATTCTTTAATGATTGACTTATTAATAATTCTCATCACTAATATATAAATAGGATTTCTGAATTTTACCCTAAGCACATCTGATCACAATGGCAGACCACAGCTTTGACGCTAGTCGATTTTCCATTGCGTCGTCTCAGGACATTGATCGCGTTGTTTCATGTTCACGGTCAAAGAACATCGTTAGAAATAGTTCCTGGTGCACAAAGTTATATGAAGATTGGGCCACTTGGAGAAACCAACAATCTTCCACAACACAAGAAAATGATTACTTGGTTCCCCAACTAACAGATTTGTGGACGGCTCCAAAGGCTGACATTTCAAGAGCCTTGAAACATTTTATATTCGAGATCCGACGGCAGGATGGAACCGAGTATCCTCCCAATACTATTTACAATATTGTTTGCGGATTGGCCCGATTTATCCGAGAAGAAAGACCCGACTGCAATATAATGGATAAGGAGGATTTCAATTTTGTGCAATTTGTCCTGGCTTTAGATGCCTGCATGAGAAATCTCACTTCTCGGGGCATCGGATCCCATCACAAGAGAGCTGATCCGATATCAGAGGATAGTGAGGCGAAACTATGGGATACCAATGCATTTTCCTTACATGATGGAAATGGACTATTGCGGGCCGTTTACTTCTACAACTGTAAAGTTTTCGGGCTCAGAGCGTGCGACGAGCATCGCCAGATGCAACTGGAGCAATTCACGTTTTCAGAAGACGACCATGGGAAATTTTTTGAGTACACGGGTCGCGGCAACAAAGTCTTTTCCGGTGGAATCCGTGATCGCAAGATACAAAACAAGTGTGTTCGACAATACGATAGCGATAACAATCGATCGGTATATAAGATATTGAAACTTTACGTGAGCCGGCTTCAAAGCATGGGTGTTTTTACGGGAGCATTTTACCGTCGACCACTACGAAACATTATCCCAGACCAGCCCAGATTCGCCACTTCTCCCGTTGGAGTCAATTCCATCAGAAAGTTGTTGCCGGAGGCCGCATCCATAGCCGATATCAAAGGATACATCACGGCACATTCTGGCAAAGTAACATGTGCGACAAGGCTATTCCGAGAAAATGTAAACGAGCAGTTAATAAAATCAAGAACTGGGCATCGAAGCAATGCTGTTGAAGCATACAAAAGAAAAGGACCGGAGCAAGAAGTGATGCTTAGCAGCCTTCTAGACCCGCCTGAACCAAAGACTAAATTATGTAATTGCTTTCATACATCCATTGATCAAATTGATTTTGATTTCGGTATAAATGTGTCTTTCTAAATTAATAAATTAGATCTGGAATTAATTGTTTTCTACAAATCTGAAATTGTGACAGTAGGCTACATTGATATGAATTAGAAAACAAAAAAAGCTGAATAAGTTTTAATACTGACGTTGGAACTCTTGTAACTTGACAAGTAGTAAACATGCAAAAACATTCCGCCAAAAAGGTGCATAAAATAAGATAGCTTTCATTTACAATTACAGACAACAACCAATTTCCTATTGTGTTAACTAGCGTTTCTCAGAACTTCAATAAATAGCGCATAGATTGGCGCTTCATGATAAAGAATAGCGCGTTCTGAAATACTTAGTTTGTCGGATAACGCTATCATAGCGCTAAGATAGCGTTCCAAAACACATCTGCAAACTGTTGACCAGCCAAAATTGCTAGTTATAGATATCTATGGTTGAAAAACGATTTCTATGCCATTCATTGAGGAACAATAAAGTACAAATTCCCTAATAGTTCAAGCAATTACATAGAAATCGGCTAAGTGTGGTGATAAATCGCTTACATTACTCTGTCCAAAAAAACAGAGTGTAACAATTCGGTTGCAACACTCGTTTGTCGATCTCGGGCTTCGCCCTCGATCGTCACTCGTGATGCAACCTTCAATTACATTTCCTTTCTAGTGAAATAGATGAAGAGACGAGCTGTCTAATTCTGTGACTAGAACATTCACACCATATTAAACCTACACAGTCAGTAAATGCAGATCGAGAAGAATGGAGCGGTGTGATCAATATTTCCAGATGACGAATTTATCACGGAGACAAATTGAGTTATAGATAGGTACTTTTCAGCTCATAGGCCTGCCTGCAATTTTACCGTAGAAGTTCGTGGATTATCCGATAAGAGCTGCTTTTTCAATGCGCGCGCTTGGGCAATCACAACTAAAGATAGTCGAATACCTACTATGTCAATTTCTATCGCTTTTCTATCATTGCAAACAATGACTGGGGTAGGATTGTGTCCGCTCTAGACTAACCCACACGCAAATGAATCTACCTCTGTAAGTATCACAGATTGACTACTTTTTTGTCATTTAAATACGACTGTCACTTGAAGAGATAAGTAAAGAAGAGCCCAGGACATCATTCGTATTTTCACCGAAAAGCATTTTTTACTGCATGGTTTCGTTTGTCATTATTTAACTGTTTCGGAATAATATATATATATATTGGTCATCAAAATCGGTTAAGTAGAAAAAAGATAGTGATTTCGTGAATTTATCAACCTCTTTTGGTTGAAAATTTCAAATTCTCACCTCTTCATCAAAAAATATTTACGTTTGGTATCTTCCGAATCATTGCGATGTAAGGAGTACATGCACGAATATGCAAGTTTAGTTCAGATAAGTTCAAACTTCTTCAACATGTTTTCTTATCGCTAAAGCGCACGAACATCATGTAAAATGTTTAAAACAAAACAATTAGAGAACATTTCTTTATTCGCTCACAGTGACTGCAGATTGCTTACCTAACATGTTTGTGTAGATCAAAACCGTTCCTATATATGAAATCTAGTTTTTCATACATTATTTTGAAACCGAGTGTTGTACATATTCAAATAGTGTGAGCATTTTGCCGGCCATGTTTTGAACTACTTGAGGATGTGTGAAATAGACTGCCGTATGTGCATGAAATGGTGTACTTGCTAAAACAGATTTGTCGATTCATATAAGCGATTCCTGGTATATAATAAAGACACCACAATGTGAGTGGTAATAATAATGACATGCAAGCAGAGTTGGAAGTGGGTAGTGGGTCATGGGTCAGGTGGGTCAGGTGGGTCACAACATCGCGTGGGTCATGTGGGTCGTGGGTCATGCTTTTCCGAAAAGTTGGTGGGTCGCGGGTCACATTTAGCGTGGGTCAGGTGGGTCGTGGGTCAGACTTCATTGACTCACTTCCAACCATTTTGACCCATGATAGATGTGACAATCTCAAATACAGTAAATTTAATTTATTCGTATTCTTATCATTCATGAAAAATGATTGAGTCAGTGTAACTGAAAGGGGTTGATGGATGCACACTGTCAAAATATGCAACACAATTGACTTTCACACGCCTCATGCAGTTTCGAAAGGGGGCGGAATTAGCACAAATTAAAGGCTCGAAAACAGTTGCTGCTGTCTACTGACAGATGTTGGTTGGTGGAGAGATTGTTTGAGTACAATTGTGGATGCTCGATTCTCTGTCGCTATGTCACGATACCCAATGATGTGTGACCTTGATTTCAGAGGTACAGCTACTGAAGAAGTCAGGTATTCAGAGGTATTATTCATCTTGAAAATTTTCTTGAAATACCAGCTGACCTTCGTTTTTCTTTGCTTCGTTTGATTTTGTATGTTTCTCGTAGAAAATATCCTCTGGTAGAGATTAGAATGATAAATCTCTGGTAAAGATTGATCAGAGCCTAAATATTTTCAAAATATGTAATTGATCAAAATATCTTGATAATATACATGCTTCATATCTAAAGTATTTAGCCGTTCAATCTACTTTCGCATCATATCAACATTCAAATATATCAGTTCATCTATATGTACATTGTAAGCTAATTCATGAATTATAATCTTGTCCTCGTGCAATTTTCTGTTCACGCGTTGCGCATGCTTGCACCATTTGCTTTTCAATGAATGTCATTCTTACATCAAATATACAACTTTCTACTTACATCTAACATCAGCGGAAGTTAATGAAATTTGAATCGATTGCCATCAGAAGCAACAAAATATCAGTTTGACGACTTTTCTGGGATAATTTTCACACATATAGTATCTAACATAATAAATGCATGAATAAATGATTTAGGCTCCCAGCAATCTTATTTATTTAACTTCATTTGATTAAGAAATGTAAAATTTGAAATTTAGTCTATATGGCCCTCAACGTAGCTAATCACTAAAAATGATAGTCAAGAATTAAAACAAGAAACAGAATCGCTTAAATTTTTTTAGAACCTTAGACATTTGTGGTGCATTAACTTTGATTATCAGATCATTTTGATGAGGTTACATGTCTATTTATCATGTGACAAGTGATCTGATACACTTGAATCTTCATAAAAAATCTTAACAACAATGTTGAGAGGCCTCAACCGAGATAGACCTAGAATTTTGAATGAAATGAAACTAAAGATGATACCAGAAATGGAAATTGAACTCTCATCATTCACCCTTGCAGCATGTGGGTCAGGTGGGTCAGGTTGGTCGTGGGTTATGGGTCATGGGTCATGGGTCAAATTTCGTTGACCCACTTCCAACTCTGCATGCAAGCAATGTCATGCTTTTCATGATATTAAAAACTTTTTCGTGTCACCAGAAGATAAATCGACCGAGCACACCAAATGTTGTAGTATTTGCGCGTTGTACAAATATTCTCAAGTAAATCAAGTATCATTCTAATTTTATTGAAAAATTCGTTATAAGCTTATAGGTTAAAGTAGGCTAATGCGTTTAGATTCACGAGTAGAATTCCAGGATGAAGTACATCGGCAATGTAATGGAATTTTCCATGGATGCTGATGTATTTGGAGATGATGAGCACTCCTATCGCAAGCAGGGTTAAAAAACACAGCTAGCGTTCAAATAACTGCATGCGATGTAATGTTTACTCGAAATGGTCAAACTACAGCTTATCTTCAAAGAGAATCATGTCACCCTTTTGAAAATATTTTACAATTGAATCGTCAAACTATATCCGCCTCAATGGCTGCTTTTTGATAAAATAAGGCTTGAAGCTGGTTTATGACATCCAGAATTGCTGAACAAGCTGATGGACCACAATTGTATGTTCTATGCCTTCCTACAGGAGCATCCACCCGCGTTCTACGATATACCGTTGAACAATTTGCATCTATTCAAATGATGCTTGATATTTGAAGGAATTCTCAAAGACAAACATTTGTGGTTATCATATTTTCATTAACAAATCAAAATCAATCGTTGCAATTTCTGTAAATGATGTAGTCAATTTTACATCAACTCATTCTCAGAGTAATTAATTTGAGTCTGAAGACTGTCAACATATTATGTAATAGTGGAGAAAGAACATCATATACCTCCTTGATTTGGACATGCAAATCTTTCTAAAAACGAAATCATCAAAAACGTGAAATTTGTTTGACTCTCCTATCATTTCATAGGGGATCAAATTATTAATGAGTTGAACGCTGAGATGCGTTTGTAATTAAATCACGTTTGACGCAGTGGAAAGAGATGAGTGAGAAGTGTTGAGTATCATCACAGAGGTCTGTCACAATTGATCACAGACGTGACTTATACATCTTGTGCAACAGTCTTTGGCCTTATGCAGGGCTGGTATTAATGCTGCTAATTCAGGTATTATTGTTTTGTATAGAAAAATTCATAGAATACTTTCCACAAAAATAATAAAAATTTTATGAAACTAGTTTTTAAATTTACAAAAGAAATTGAAAAACTTACTGAAACAGGTTCGTCAGAATATATTTATTATTTTGTTACTAGGGAAATTATGATATTAAACAAAAGGGATGTCAAAAAGCGTTGATATAATTTGTGTCAGTAAACCGCTGTCCTATGCCATTTTTCAACATTGTTAGTCCACTAGTATTTTTGGGTGCATTTAGCACCCCACTGAAGGAAATGGAATTTTTAGTCGATTTTTACAGATTCTTCGAGTATATTTTCGAATTATAGTTGTCGGAAAATATAGATTACATGTGTCATTTGCTGTCATCGAAAACCATTCGAGACAGCATCATCACGCGATCATATAATAGAGATGATGCCATCGTTGTCGCATAAGAGCTAGACACTGAACAGGCAGTATGAACATTTTGTCTGAAGTTGTCTGTCAACATGACTCAATTACACAACATTGCACTTTACTATTGTGGGGTGCCAAATACACCCATAACATACACTATCATGTTTTACAGTAAATCCCTTCCATCATAAATAATATTTTTCTAGCATTTCAACCAAGTGATTTTAGGAAAATGTTTGGTAAATTAACTAAATATCTAAGGCTGAGATGCATTACAATGACAGTTAGACTCCTTTGATTAGTGATTAGGGTGTCGAATGTACCCCAAGCATAGGACAACAAATTTTGTGTTAGTATGTCTCCTTCAATCTTTCGGTTTGATCGACACCACTGATCATGTCTCTAAAAAACAGGGATGCTATTACGTGTACAAGCCATCACTGTCAAGCAATATATGAGAAATTTCGCCTTTATTAATGATCGAAGCCCTATATTTCTAAAAATTTCAAAGCTCACTCGATTCATCAAATGCATCAAATTTGTTTTTTTATACAGATACAATATTCAAAATTATATTTTCGAAATAAAAAATTATGTGGTGTATTGTTTCAAAAGTTAATAAATTGCATTTGAACAACGAATTACATAAACATATCTATAAAGCTGTATTATGTTTGGTACTAAGAATGCACGACATTCTGTATACCATCACAAATTGCTTATTTTCGGTATATTTCCTATTGATCTTTTAGTGATTTAGTGTGTAAATGCAACTATCATACCTAAACAGATTATTCAAAAGATCCGTCAGCTGTAAAGGCTTCAGCTTACTCCCGAGTATCGTGAAGGACACAATGTCAGAACAGAGTATAGAGACACATTCGAAACTTTCAGCTCTTGTCTCAATGCCATTCATATAATCTGAATATACCAACTTGGGCATCATTTGCATAAGAATTCTTTCACTCTGCTTCTTTTGTTGCTGCAAATAAATAGAAAATGTATAACTTTGCTTGAGTTAATTGAGGAAATATATTTCAATTTCTCTCACCAGTAACTGAGCATGTTCATCACTGAGTTGTTTAGAATGATTGACAACGGATACCATCAAATTGTGCATATTTATAGAGTACCAAATTGTAAGAATTAGAGACAAACTGATAACCAACACATCAGATAGTCCATATATGATGAGATTAAGAAGTGAGGAGTGCTCCATTTCATTGAGTAATATGTCAATCGTATTAAAGACATGCTTCCTTATATCAACAAATACTCCAATGTAGTCAGTCAGCAAATCAAACCAACGGGTGCTGGAAATAATCTGTCATGTATACAGTGCACAATCCTTTGAACTTTGGATATGAAGGATACTCAGATGACAATTTTGCGGTAGGATAAGCAAATCAAAATTCAATGTTTTGAGCAATTTGGTAAAACAACAAAATGAAATTTCAAAATGCAGATGTCATCCACCAGGCTATATGGAATGCTCTTTCCATCAAACTCTTTTTTCGGGTAAAAGTCTGTCTAAATTGCATTTTCGAACAGCAGCAATCGCTTTTGCGGAAAAGCGAAATGACAAAATGTGTCAAATGGACATATTTGTAAGTCATAGTGATTTGCAGTTTGACACAATCCTGCAGTCTGACAAATTCATTTGATTACTATTGGCAAAAATATCGCTCTTTTTGAATAGGCAGAATTAAACGTGAGTTCAAAGATCCTAGATTTCTATGTCAGACGTAATGAAACCTGATCACTCTATACGCTATTTCAAACTTGAGCAGTAGCTCAACTTTCGTGCTACATGTATGTTAGCTGAAAAAGTTTTAAGTTGATTACTAAAGATCAATTCTAATTTATATTAACGTTGATGAGTTCTCAAATTAGTTTCAATTTTAGATTTAAATATACTGATCATCAACATAATTCAAAGCAGGCATGTTAATGATTTTAACTAACTTCATCTATTCAAAAATCGATAACAAATGCAATGGCTTCTCTACTCAAAACCTATTGCAACATTTTTCATCATCAATTTTCAGAATTAGCTGCTGTTAAAACAATCCTTCAAGATTGTGTTGGAAAATTGTCACAGGAAAGCTACCCGCACAAATTATTTGATGCATTCCTAAAACTGGCTCTCATATTTTGAATAACTTTCTGATGCTGTAGAATGTGACCAACAGTGTCAGGAGAAATGTAGAGTAGGTTGCAAAAATCATTTTAATTCATAGTCAATAATATAAACCTAATACGTGGCGACGTCAAAATTTCTCCGGACTTGTCACTGCAAAAGGCTCCCACTGCATAACTGCCATTGATGATGAAAACTGCTGAAATCGCGCAGATGCGGGCGCGGATGCAGAAATTTGGTATCTTGCGGATGCGGATTGAAGATTTTGAATGTTGCAGATAGAAGAATTAATCAACAACTTTGCCTTCTGAGTACAATAAATTAGTAGGTACAAGCTCAAACAGGTCCTACAAATCTTTTTACACTGCATCATTAGACTCGAACTAGAATGAGTTTCGTCAATTTCCATATCAGCACAGCACCTGCAGTGCATAGGTCACAGGCACTATTACACGTAGGTAGGCTGTACTGTGACACGAGTGACATTGAAGTTTAGTCATTCAATATGCACTCAGAAAGATATAGATAGTTCTTTATTGCCGTCATTTTGACGTGAAGATGGGTCTAAAACCAAGCTCAGCAAGGCTTCGATATGCAGGATGTTTCAGATGCACTTACAAAGTCTTCAAGTAGATATTATAGCATGCATGGTTTGCAGGATTTCTAATCCATATATACTTTTGAATATGCCTACTAAAAATAATATATAAGCTGAATAAAATGATAAATCAAATATAGGCCGACATAGCTAAGTGGATATATAACTTGCAGTGGATGGCAGCACTTGTAGGTGATTAGTGCAGAGACTCTTGGTCGTCAGTACGTGACTTATTTAAAAAACAGACCAGTGCATTCGCAGTTGCAACAAAAGAACATCAGATTGATTATCTATTAAATGGTAGCACAAATACCTTTTGATCAATATTGATTAATCCTAAAATATATCATCTTCTCACATCAACTGATGAAAACCATATGTTGCTCACCTGTCTTCTAGTTTCACACTTTCTGGTTGAGTAAGGCAATCTTGTATCCAAGTATCATTGAAGAATTTATATTCCTCTACATTGATAGTTTGAGATAATCTTGTTGCGTTAGCAGTCAGACGCATTGGTCGACAAACCGGACACAATTGATCATTTCTTCCTATAAATGCGGTTTCTATTCCGCTGAGATGCAGAAAGTACTGCAATAGAAATCATTCTCATGTAATACAATATGCGGCAAGGCTTTCAGTAAGAAAAAACATGTTTGACTGGGCATGTAAAAACCTTTATTCATAATAGGCTATGGCAACATTCCATTACATGCACACTGTAAATACAGGTTTTCATCACATTCAATACATGTAATACCCTAATATATTATACAAACTATTCACACATCTCACATGCTTGTGAGACTGCCGATTCCTTTGAAAAAGACGATGAATCAAGGATCAAAGTTCGAGATCAAAAAGCCTTTGCAATTAATCCTCTCTAAAATCCATCCAAATCCTTCAGCGTAACCTTCATGTGCATAGCTTTTCATTGTTAAGAAACCTTGAACCTACAAGAAATCTTGTAGTAGAAGGTAATTACGCATTGAATGAACAGATCCATATTTATATAAAGTTGTTTACAAAACATGACTGCGAACTTTCTTTCCCTCCTTTCTCAAATATAGGTAGGAGTATCATGGGAGAAGCCGTAAGCCTTCTTCTGCACCTCCTATCACGATCTGTCATAATCCATAAGTCGTTGCTAATGGTGACTGCCTCTGTGTGACAAGGCAGTAAAAAGGCAATGTGGCTTATCAACGTGTGCAGCTGTCATTGAAATATAGTAAATATGCATGTATTTATACAATAGTAATACAATAGTATACAATAGTAAATATGCATTCTATCTTAAACTATCATAAAAAGTGCATAAAAATACATAGCTGGAGGATGCTGTCGCTTGGCTATGTCTACAATGAATGATTTTGCCATTCATTCCGCTGTGTTGACAGATAAGAACGTAATTCTTGTGCGTTGCGATGAATAGTCCAAGACTTCAACGACTTCCTGCTAACATGGCAGGGCGCCCTATCTTGTTGAAATCAGCCCCTGCCTTAACCAAATGACTGGATTATTTGCGGCATTACCCTGGAATCTTATCTTTTTAATGTATCCATCCACCTGGCCTGGAAGGCAATTCGGTCCGAATAAAAGCAATTTCTATGGGAGAAGAATGTAAACAATCAGTGCGAGTAGGCCGAGCGACATGAGGCCATCACAAATATTGATTGGAGAATTGTGCTTCAGATTAATGAGAGCAATGTCGAGGCTGCAGATGATTGTCTTATTCTTGTTCGTGTTGTGGATGGACATGAGCTCACATCTGATCACTACAAATGCAAAGTTGAGCATCTTGTGGTCATGTTTTGGTTTATTGCTTTAGCTGGTGAAGTCCTGGTCGAGTTTACGTGGGGGACGGAAGCCTGAATAGTGATAGATACAATGAGGAGATAAGATAATAGATTCCCCAGGGTAATACCGCCAATAGTCGAGTCTTTTGGTGAAGGGAGGGACTGCTTTCAACAAGATAGCGCACCCTCCCATGAATAGT
>CAJQUW010007965.1:0-74828 GCA_907163375.1 Prostheceraeus crozeri | reverse complement strand
ATAGGATAATAATAATAATAATAATAATCGTCTATATTTCAATACGCCTCAATACTGGGAATCGTGAGGCCAAAATAAAGTTTGGAAGTAGCAACAGAAATCAATAAAACAATAACAAATAAAAATTATAACATCAACTTTAAACTTGACATATACCTCGGTTGAAAGTGCGTATCATAGTTACCACAAATGAATTTTGTCTGATTTTGGATGAACACTCGGGCATACGGAATGATTTGGAATACGTATTTATAAGTGGAGCAATGTGGTGAAGAGGATGTTCATGGTCATTAACCAATGACTTGAAGAATTTTGCGGATATCAGCAAGCGACGGTAACCCAACGGAAGGAAATGTGGACACCCGCAGGATGATGAGCCACAGATGATTCTATGTGCCCTGTTTTGCACAATGTCAATTCGACGCGAGGAAGAAACATTCATATTGAAGAGGATCGGCGCAGCATATTCAAGGATACTCCTTATTGAGCTGTTGTACACTGTCACTAGATCAGGCTTCGAGAGGAAAGGTTTGAGACGTCTCAAGGCTGACAGGCGAGAGCAAGCCTTCTTGGTGATCAAGTCAACATGTGAACTCCAATTCAAAGATTCGTCTATAGTAGCTCCAAGAAATTTAATTGTTGTCACTTGAGGGATAACCGGAATAGCAAACTTTGAGAAGTCGTGATGACGTGATTTGGATATGAAAAGCTGCTGGCTCTTTGATTCTTTGATTAGCATCATGTTTTCTTCAGACCACTTTACTACATCGTCATATCCGTTGGCAATGCTACTAGCTTGATCACTCTTATAAATTTTAGAAATCAACAAAATGTCATCCGCATACTTTGTCAGTAGAATATTCCGGTCAGATAACTCAAGATCCGAAGTAAAAAATCCAAATATTACCGGACCAATTGAGGATCCCTGGGGATTCCGCTGACAACAGGCAAACTGGAGCTCCGATCAGTCTTCCAACGCACACGCTGAGTTCGATTATTCAAATAGTTACACACGAATATAGTCAAAAAGTTGTCTAGTCGATTCTTGATCATTTTATGTATAAGAATTCTGTGTGAAAGTCTGTCGAAACCTTTTGCTAAATCAATTGACAGCAGATGACAGCCGATAACATTCTTTTCTTGTAAAGCTTTGGTGACAAATTCTTCGGCATTCACAAGAGCACAGGTAGTCGAGCTTTTTCTTCGAAACCCGAACTGAGCACTGTCAAAATGAGCTGTGAAGTGATGTCCTAATCGTTTCAGAAGGAGTCGCTCGAATAGTCTTTCAGGGATTGACAGCAAGGAAATTGGACGTAAGCTGTTCAATTTAGGAGGGTTGGTCTTTGGTAGAGGAATAATGTCCGCCTCTTTCCACTTCTCCGGCAAGTCTGCATTTTCCAAACACTTATTGTAGATGATGGTCAAAGGCGTCGATAATACAGAGGCAAACTTTGACCAAGTCGAAGATGGTATCATGTCCGGTCCTGGTGATGATTTCGGTTTGACTTTCAACAAGAGATCTTCAACCTCCGATGCGTTGAATGTGAATGGCTGAGTAGATAGAGAAGGGGTAATATCAATAGGATCATTCAGAAATTCATCTGATAATCGGCAATTTATGTCATTGATGATATCAGGAATAGATTTTTGACGATCACATTGAGGCAACCAGTCATTAGTAATTTTCGAAGAGTTCAACACGACCTTGTGAACATCCCAAATAGAGTGTGAGGATAAGTAAGTGTTACACCATGTCCTTTTCGAATTAAAAATCATCACTTTTACTTTTTCACGATAATGATGGTATAAGGGCCAGTTTTTCATGCGGTAAGCTATGTACCGCTTGTTGATGGTAACATTAATAACATTGGTGATCCAATGTTTAGATAGTTTGGTTTAGTTTGGTTTGGGTTAGACAGTTTGGTATAGATAGTTTGGTTCGTCAAATTAATTGTTGTAGGCCTATACGTAAATATAAATTGGATATAAATTTTGTTAGCAAGGGCAATAAGCAGATGCGCAACGTTTTCAAACACAGAATGCCCGAAAGAAAAACATTCTAATTGCTTAATATGTAGTGCTTTACCGGATAAGCATAATTGTGATCAACGCAACGTCATATATCAGTTTACTTGTAAAGCGTGCAATTCGAAATATATTGGTAAAACGTCGCGGCCTTTCCGTGATCGCTTTAATGAACATAAGACCAGCATTAATAACAAAGACAAGAAAAGCGCTCTATCAGAGCATACTAACAGTTGTAGTGATATCAGTAGTATTCAGGACTTTAATATTAATTTTATTAGATGCGTGCGTGATCCGATCGAGGCAAGTCTGGTGGAATCTCGGCTTATCGATTTGTACAAACCATGCATGAATAGGCGTCACGAGAATGTTGTGGTATCACGACTCCCGATCATGTAGATTCGTTCGTACTTCACTTCTTCTGTGAACAGTGAACAAGCGCCCGGGCGCGAAACGTCTGGCTCTTTATTTTACTTCATTTATTCATTTTGGCTAATAAACATCGGGAGAGACTTGGTGAATTTTTGATTCTAAAAATCGGTTTGACTCCACCTGTTTGTTTAGCACTTCTTCTTTCTGCCGCGACTTTTTCTTTTGCAGACTGATTTCAAATTCCGGAACTTTTTGTTTACTTCAGCCGCTGATCTGAAGCCGTTGCCGACCGCGTTGCAACGATCGGCCAATGTTTGCCACACCTCATCCTTTCGTTACCTTCGCTGATATAGGGGCTTCTATTACTTCTTTAAACTCGATGTATCCATCTCGGATAATTGCTTCCTCCGCCTTCGAGACGGGTGACTTGCGATCACTCATACTTAAATGTTCTTCCGACTCTGATTTACTTGTGTTACCCGAAGTATTATTTTCATTGTTCTGATTCGAAGTTATTTTTAGACTGTGGGAATCTCACGGCTGTATGTCGTGCACAACATAGCAATCGGACTATGAAGTTAATGATTTCCAAAGTCATGACTAAGTCGCCGACTAAGCAAAGTCAAGCACTATGAATTATGTTTTGAGGTCTTGACTTAACATGGACAACGACTTTCTTAAGTCGCCGACTTAGCAAGGACACGACTATGAATACCAGCCTAATCAGACAAACTTAATGAAAAAAGCTTCAGTTATTGATGAATGTTTTGAAAAGTGATATTGCTAACGCTAAATGTGTTGCTAGATGAAGCATTATTTAAAAACATCATTGACTTTTTCACTGGAGACAACTACTAAAGTACTAAAGCTGATGATTTTCATTTCATTTGTTAAAGAAGTGTCCAAATTGAAGTCTTTGTTATGCAAATGCTATACATGTCTATACTAAAATTTAGAGATTGGAGTTATTTGCTATATAGATTATAAGGGAAACATCGTTATTGTTGATTCCATCGCGGCGCATTTGTCCCGACGCCCCGAACGTGCCTGTCGGGTACAAATACATGTCCCAATGTTGCAGTATTCCAGCATAGATAGTGATAGTTTCAGGTTTTTTAGTTTTACTTTGTTTGAAACTACATAGGTGTTATTGCATTTTGAAGAACGGTAAAGGAAAACGTCACAGTCAAAGATGTAATTTATTTTGGCAAAGGTATTCGGATGCACATTTGTGGACAACGATCAAATATAATCGAATGCTCTCAGTCAAGGAAGACAAGCAACATAGAACAACAAGCGCACACTTAAGTATAGAAAAACAACTATTATGCACTATTTATTGGAACAATCATGAAAAGAGCTTGCTGAAAAAAGTCACGACTCCACTATTAAAGCAACGATTCGATTAAGGCTAAAATAACATCGTTTTTGATGGTAGACCTCTAACAAAAAACATGTGAATGCATTTTGTTTTCATCTAAATTTCATCTAAAGGTCATTTTGTCCTGACTTGACCTTTTTGGTCTAAACCTTCAATTTTTGTGGGATTTAATAGTACCTACTATCTGAATATCAGTGCTTTCCCTAAACACAAAGACTATGTCGACATTTTTCTCCGATACTATTCAAAATCGAAAAGCATCGAAAAAAACAATTCGAAAAACATCTGTAAAAATGATATTTATTATTTTGAAATGGCTTCATAATTCGGAATTGTCCATTTTCCATTATCACGGATACAATAATGCATGAATAGCTGGTAATTGCATTCAAATGAATAATAAAAGAGTTACAAATTGATAATCTGAATAGACCAAGTGTTGCTTTATAAATTTGAATTACACGCACTGTATAGGCTAAGGGATCGGGAATCGCAAGGAATTCATATAACTGTACATATGCATGTACTTACTATTTATATAATCTACATCTATTGCAGAACTTAATAAGACATGCAGATTTTATGTCATAAGATAGGCATGAAGTATACAACTTCATGATGGATCTACTGGCAGGGTTGGTATAGAAAACATGATGTTCAGGAATTAAACAAACAAGTATGCTTTTTTCATTTTAAACATGTTTTATGCTTTTTTCAGGTGCTAAAAATCTAGTGCAATTTTTGTTGTTGTAAACGTCTGCAATAGATTCCTGAACATTATTTTGATATTTCGTCTTCAATAGAGAATAGAATATCATACATTTGTGTCTCTAAATGTCTTGAAATGTGCAATGAATCCATAATTAGCTATTAATTCAGATACGATGCTATCTTGTGAATATATACCTAATGACTATGGTATGACGGACTGAATTTTTTGCTTCTCGAATATTGAAGTAAATGAAATTAGATATCTTCATTTTCAACCATTATCAAATCCAAAAACATGACTAACACAAAATACTAATGCAAAATAATGCTCAAAAGCAGGAAACGCACATTGCCCAAACTCAACTACCAAGAAAAGAAAGATTGGTTAAAGGCAGGCTGTTGATTCGAATGTAGCTTCGTCGCCTCCCCTGGACTGTAGTCGACCTATTCCTATTGACATGATGTACATTTGTAACATTGCAAGTAAATCAGAATCAACTTAAAAAGCAAAATTCTCCTAGGAAACTTTCATGTCACTCAATGTAAATATCATAGATGATGATTGCAAAGATTAAGAAAGTTTCCGCAATGAATACATGAGAACGCAAAGCAATCGATAGTTTCGGTTGCTCTATGGTCAAAGGCTGATTCGTCCTTGTCTACATAAAACCCACAATAATCTCCAGTGATATTACAGAAATCCATCGTCGACGGAAGCTTACAAACAGACATCAACATGCACATTCTTGCCTGCTTTCTCATTTTCAAGACATTGATGGTATGCTAATGAATACAACAAGGCGAGAACTTTGCTGATCTTGGTCATTCGCTATACTGTCGTTGTCACAAATTGATTGGCCTGGAAGAGAAAGCGCTATCTATCACAAGGTTCGAGTACGCCTCCACTGGGTACACGAGTTCAACTTTCTGTCAGCATTTAATTTCCGAAAATTTATAGATAGAAAACGGACTAAAAAAGCAAACTACACCGAATATTTAACTAAATGGCGATTGATAAGTCTGGTGTCCACTGGACTGCAGCGCACAGTTAGCCGTCCCCAGCTCGCAGTCAGGTTCCTTGCTGTATGTGAAGTTCAGAACGGCCATTGGTCCAAATGCCAGCCCAAATCAGTAGAGTCGCACAACCTTGTACCCGGGGACGATGTAAATGTCTCGGAATTTCCTGATCAGATTTTATCCATAATCTCAATCGACCATCACTATCCTTCGGACGGACTGATGCCTCATCAGACCAGACAACCCGATCCCATTGATTTCGCCAGTGACAATGACTCATTGCCCATCTGAGACGTCTTTTTGTATGCTGATCTGATAATTCGATCTGAGAGGGCCTCTTACAGCTCTTGAAATTCGACTCAATAAGTCTTCCACGAATCGTGGACTTAGAAATAGACGAGTCTAGTGCAGCCATCTCAGTTAACGAGAGACTTGTATCAACTTTAACAAATCTCAAAATTAGGCGGTCTCTACGTTTGGATGTTTTGCGTGGACGGCCATAGCCCTCTTTACGACAGAGTCGAAAATCATCATTATGCCATCGATGCACATTTGTGTAAGGGACATTTAGTCGCTTGCTTGTAGCTCGCAAAGAAAACCCTAGTTCTAGCAAGGCTGACACTTTGCCTTTTGTGAATGCGATCTCGTTATTGTTCATTTGTGCTTTGTATTGTTTTCAACCGGTAAGAGATAGATTTTTAGCTGAAAGCAATCAGGAGTGCTGCCAACACCACCGCAACGAAGTCAGGAAGCTATGGAACATGAAGTCCAGTTAATCACATGTAGCAGTTACATTATTGTTGATGAATGAAGGTGCTATACTGCCTCTGATTGACCGATTTTCTTTATTTTTGTTTTGCTTGATAGCTTTTGGCTTGTAGAACAACATAATACATAACAAAGGAAACAAATATAATTTTATAAGAGTGAGGTATGATTTTTTGTAACATTACTAAATGAAGATCAAATTATCTACTACTTTTTTATCTATAACAGGAAAACAACTCAATACTCATGCTTGCAATTTCCAACAATGATATTTGTAAGCACAACTGACATATCTTCCAGATTTCAGAGAAATTCGTTCACGTTTGGCGGAGTTAGACAAAGTGGAAGTTAAGGTGATGTTTAAGGGTGATCCATTTTTTATGAAACAATCTGTAGAACAATCTCATTGTGAATTGCTGCAGTGTTTGTTGTCGTGGATTGCATTTAATTTATTGTCATATTGTTTATCTACGCATATCTTCGGGTTTTCCTATTTTTGACAAATACTATTACTCGATGACCGATATTTTGGATCAATCTGATTGTGAACATTGACCGTTGAATTATAGACCTTTGTCTTGTTTAATTACTGTACTGTGTGGTGTTGTAAATTGCATTCAATTCATTGTCATATTGTTTCCTCTTCATTCATTCATTCGTTAATATCACTGATATTATAGTAGATACCCAAAGATATCAAGGTTGGGCCAAAACCCAACTAGTACCGCGCACACTGAGTTCCGACAGAGAGGACAGAAAACTCGATACTAATGCGATGACCGGTTTCATGTAATGTCTTTATCAAATCGCATAAACTGAAGCACAGTACAATCGTTTACAGGCATTAAATACATTAGCGAAAAGTGTTCAACAAGTTGCGAAGATTTGAGTGGTTTGTGTAGCTGCCAATGGTTTTGTAGTTTTTGATTGACTGTTGACCGATACGGACAACTCGCTTGCTGCAGGTGGTAAGACCAAGTGAATAGAATTATTGTAGTCACCAAGCTTATTGATTCCGTGCGGTGAAATTGTATTGAGCCGCTTCATCCATCTAGCTTCTTTGGTCTTTCGTTTGATAGTGTTCACACAATACTCCAATACGGTAAAAGAAAAATGTGCAATGGAACAATGCGTACGGAAATGTTCAGAGACAGCAGTAGGATGACAATATAAAATATTAAATACATGTTCTCTATTATTATCGTGCATGAAGTACAGTGAAAGTGTTAACAAAATCTGTTTTTGATCGCGATTTTGATCGCGAGTACGAGTGAGCTTTGCTCTATAGGTATTGAAATTGCCTGCTGCAGTGAACAAAATTTATAATCAGCATTGAAAATAATGCAGATATGTCGAGGAGATAGAAGATATGTCACCACGAAATAGTCAATTTCTTTTCCGCGTGAATTCGCTTGATCATGAAATGGTGGATTCATCTACAGATTGTTTCATAAAAAATGGATCACCCTTAAACATCGCCTTAACTTCAACTTTGTCTAACTCCGCCAAACTTGAACGAATTTCTCTGAAATTTGGAAGATATGTCAGTTGTGCTTACTAATATCATTGTTGGAAATTTCAAGCATGAATATTGAGTTGTTTTCCTGTTATAGATAAAAAATTAGTAGATAATTTGATCTTCATTTAGCAAATATTACACAAAATCATCACTCTTATAAAATTACATTTGTTTCCTTTGTTATGTAATATGTTGTTCTACAAGCCAAAAGCTATCAAGCAAAACAAAAATAAAGAAAATCGGTCAATCAGAGGCAGTATAGCACCATTATTCATCAACAATAATGCAACTGCTACATGTGATTAACTGGACTTCATGTTCCATAGCTTCCTGACTTCGTTGCGGTGGTGTTGGCAGCACTCCTGATTGCTTTCAGCTAGAAATCTATCTCTTTCCGGTTGAAAACAATACAAAGCACAAATGAACAATAACGAGATCGCATTCACAAAAGGCAAAGTGTCAGGGTTTTCTTTGCGACATACAAGCAAGCGACTAAGTGTCCCTTACACAAATGTGCATCGATGGCATAATGATGATTTTCGACGCTGTCGTAAAGAGGGCTCTGGCCGTCCACGCAAAACATCCAAACGTATAGACCGCCTATAATTTTGAGATTTGTTAAAGTTGATCCAAGTCTCTCGTTAACTGAGATGGCTGCACTATACTCGTCTATTTCTAAGTCCACTATTCGTAGAAGACTTCACATACAGCAAGGAACCATGAATTCTGAACGCTATGTGAATGTTTTACGAATGAACATTGGCCAAATGACAGATCAACTTGATGATCCATCGACTTGGTTATTGATGGATGATAATGCTACGTGTCACAGGAGTAGTATAGTCAACTTATGCAAGTCTCAATTAGGGCTTAGGACATTATCTTGGCCAGCTCGTTCTCCTGATCTGAATCCCATAGAAAATGTATGGAGTATTCGAAAACGTAACGTTCGTCGTTCACTGCTACCTACAGATGGCGTATCACAACTTACGTCACTGTTAAAAAGAGAGTGGAGAAAGTTAGATCAGTCAAAAATCAACGATATCATCGAATCAATGCCTAGACGAATTGGTAATGTCATTGACAATAAGGGTATAGGGCCACAAAATGTTAGCTTCTTAAGAACCGTTACTGTATCATAGCTTATCAGATTATATAAGGACATTTAAATATATTAGGGACATGAAATAAGATGAAAAATGCTTTCTGTATCATACTTATGCATTATTTAGTCAAATTTTAGGATGATCCACTTTTTATGAAACGGACTGTAGTTCAGTAACAACGTAAGATTAATATTTAGCCTAGAAACCTCACACCAAACATGCACATGTTATTGAAATTGGTCTCCAGATTAATAGAGACAAAAAACATCATTTGCAATTTGATGCAATCATTTGCATCAATGCAATTTTGCCATTATCTCTACGGCTAAATGCAGATTTAATTTCCGTTTAAGACTAGGAATAAAAAATTGAACCAGCTGTAAATGAAATCCTCGCACGAATTATTTCTAAATTGTAAGTCTAAATCAGGTTGTCAAGAAATTCTTCTACCTGAATGCTGTAACCCCAACCATATGCGATGAACTGACAGTCTCGATGTTGTGTATATAAAAATTTAACAAAATCTAATGTTGTGTATTTCTAAGGACTAATGTTTTTTAGCCTAAACTTTGGTGAAGCCTTGAAATAACGTACAGAATTGTCACATGCAGGGCAAGTGCGATACATGGCATACCGATCGCAGTTTACAAGCACAACAGAATACAAATTGAGCATTACTTATAGGAGCCCACATGGATTAGCCAATCATGCGAACAGTGGCAAGTAATGTGGAAAAGCAGTGCTCAGAATTCGCATAGTTCGTCATGGGTTTTGATTGTCATTTTTCCATAATGTTGACCTCAAATACACGTGTCAATAAGGTGACTGATAAGCATGCCTTGTTCGATAAGATGTTCAGACTCAGGCTGCTACACTATTATGCTCGCTATTCCCCACATACAATGTACATGTAAAACGGACTTACTTCTCCCCATAAAAATTCATTGCATTGTTAATAGAATAATTTATGCACAATGAAACAGTCATTACAAGTTCAGGGACAAAGTAAAAGAAAGTAGAGATGTGTGTTATTCTGATATTCTGACTGATTTTGACATAACTAGATTCTGATGACAAATGACTAATCGATTGGCTACAATCGAGTTCATTGCAGCAAACCATTAAAATGTAAAGTAAAAATTAAAAGTAAACCATTCTGAATTGATTCTTTAGCAATAAGTCGTCTTAACTAAGGCATCAAGGTAAAACAAAAACATGTAGGTCTTTATTAATTTTTATGCGATAAAAGTGACTAAAGAAGTAAAAGGAGATAATCACAAATAAATTCACGATAGATTATCACAAAGTAATCAGTTCAGAAAAGAGAAAGCAGCTCTCTTCCTATGAGAGCATCTTAGAATTAAAGTGATCGTGAAAATAAGCTGAAATTTCTTCAGAAACACAATCCCTCTCCACCAAAATGAAATCTTCAACCAACGGGAAGTTCAGGTGAAGTTTCATCACATCCTGATGCTATGACTGAGAACTCGGTCGATTGTCGCTTCGATGGCCCACTGACTGATGCATTTCACGTACGTCGAATTTGGATGCTCCAATTTCATCAATACCAAATTGCCGGTCCTCGAACACATGCAGTTGAAGAGATTTGGAGAGCACCGGTGACTCAGTGAGTTGATCGTGTTGAGCATCCTTGTGTTCATCCAGCATTCTCGGAATTATGAAACTTGTATTCTTGAACGGGTCATCCGAAATTCGGCCTCTTTTCCTTCGCGGTCCAGCTTCAACCTCGATTTCCACCAGCTTCTCGACTTTCGCCGGTTGAGGAGGTAGCTTTATTTCTGAAGTCTTTTTCACTCGACGGGAAAGGGCTTCATTGTTTGTAGTTGAAGGCCTTTGAAGAGAAGCACCTAAAAGTCAGAAAATTTAGTTAAATACATCATCTCCTCAGAGTTATCATCAAACATCGCTTGAGCGACAAATCATTTTGATGTATTTATAGTTTGCGAGGATCGCTTCCTCGAAGTTATTCTCAACTGCAGTTTTGTATATTTGCGTTATAATAAAATACTTCTGAGGAAAAACATTGTATATAAGGTTGCTCTGGCTCCCTTTCATATCCTTGACTGTTTGCTAAACTTTACATTCACATCAACATCACATTTTATGCTTTTGATCAGTTCTCTCTTATTATTGAGAACAGAAAATCAATCGGTTCATCTATGATAACTGATGAATTTATGTCTTTAAAATTGCAAACTAGAAAATTACGATAATGCAAAACACAGCAAAATGCGGAAAAATAACGACAGGTGTGCCTCTTATGATGATATTAGTTACATTAGAATGATATTTTTCATCGCTGATTTTCTCACTCATTCCATGATAACCACAACAGATCTCTTCATCTGCAAGTCATCTTTTCATCTCAGTTCGCAATATAGCAGCTAAAATGAATATATCAATCAATTATTTTAGCAATAAAACATGCATTAAAAGAATATAAATTGTGAGTGGTTCAATAAATAGATTATAAATGTACATGTAGGTTGCACGATTACAATAAGCATTATTATATGTCATTTCTGTTAGGTTAATCAACAGAGCATGTTATGAATCATAATTGAATACTCATGTAGCATGAATGTTACATTACATTCATGTAATCGAGGGCTCCTGCTGAAAAAATTCAGGAGATCAAGTTGATGGCTGCCATCATGTAAGTGAAGTGAGGGCACTCATAAATAAAACCATATGAATGTAAATACTTTCTGAATTTGACTTTCAAAACGCATTTATATTTCAGAGACTTTGAAGTGCTTAATTACTTAATAAATGGCAATTTCCAGTGAATGAAATGCACATTTGTGCTAAATCAAATTCCCATATAAAAATTGTGTGCCTGGTCCCATGATCGCCCAGGTAATTTGAACTTGTTTCTCTAGCCAACTGAGCGACATGTAGCCTAACATGTAAATTGCTGGAAATTACATGAAGTGCTTGTTTGTTGAGATAAACTCATGCTCTATATTTCCAAAATAATTTTCAACAATAACTTACCGGATAAATGAAATAGTTCAGTTTGCATGATGCATTTCCTGAGTCTGAGTCTCTTTGTTTTCCGTTCAAGTTTCTTCTTTGGCACTTGGTTTCTTTATTCTTTACTCTGTAGGAGTTGCCCTTATCTCTAGCGGTTTTCTTTCTCGACGAGGAAATGTCTTTCTTATTTGTGGTTGAAATGCTATGACTCGTCATCATTTCACGCGATCATTAGTTACAAAATTCTACTTCGTGACATACAACTTTTTCTTATGCATTATAATGCACTATAGTGTTTGCATGTTCAATAATTTTCAACGAGATAAGAATAAATCTGCCACCAATTCTGCAAAGTGCAGATGGCGAACTTCATTTATAATAATATAGACATAGTTTCTTTCTTCGATCTGTGTTTCAAACAAGAATACTGCGACCACCATTTTTCTCTGTTTATCTAAGTATCTCGTGCTCACACAGAGATATCTGCTATTATTGATTTACGGGCTTTGTTTGTTTTAAGTCACCAAATACAATTTTACTCTGTTACAGAGTAGAAATCTATAAAATGCCAGTATACATGATTTTCGAAAATATATTATAACTGCTTTTTATTACAGCAGACATTAGCTGAACTGATAGAAGGTGAATACAGGAAAATCAGTTCTATGAGTGTCCGAGCTCTACTGCTCTACTGAGTGTCCGAACGATTTGAAGTAAGGCTATCATCACGCATTATGCGACCTGCCTTTCAATATGATAAAGTGTTTAAGCAGTCTGAGTTCCTATAACCACGCCTTTGAGCAGATCTCTCTCTTAGGACGAACCTGGTCCTCATAAAGTATAGACAACTACGTTGGGGTGAAGCAGGCACAATCTTAAAACATTCCAAGACGCTGGGTGGCTTGTCGCTGAACTTTATAGATGTGGACTGATGGACATGCGCCAGGCCAGTTTAAATTTGCAGCTCTTATTAATACTGTTTGACCGACTTTGGTTATCGCGATAATTTGCGATAATGTCTCCGTTTTTTTATTCATCAGTTAATCGCATTATTATAGTTCCCGTTATCTGTAGCACTAAGGTTGAGCATTGATTATAATATTGAGTATAGATCTGCATTAATTGCATGAAACTACCTAGTCCATTATGTCAAAGCTCAACAACTTTCTTGAAGAACACAGTGGAACAATGACATGCTTTGGTTTGATGGATGATGCTGTGCATCCATTTCTCTGTTGTCTGAGAAAGCAATAAGTTGCATGTAGGTGCGCTGATTCTTATATTGCTTCTACCTGCATGTAGGCCTACTATGAGGGTGACCATACAATATTCCGCTATAATTTGATATTAATTATAGTTTGTCTCTAATTCTACAGGTCTGCGTACACGCGCTGTATTCATAGAAGTTATTCGTCTATAAAAGCTAATTTTGTCATTGCGCTAACGAGTAGTTGCCACCGGTAATATTGATCAATTTTGGACCTAACATGTAGGCCTATGTAGCTAGTTTATCAGAGACTGACTGTCAGAGTACCTGGCCTGCATGCAGTCAACAGTCCTGCTACCTACAGCGCATATCATTTAATGTCTCACTTTTATTTTAATTTGTTGAGCCACTACATGCATTCATTTCGGTTTATCAGGAAGACATGGATTGGTTGTGTTTTGGCCGATAAAATCGCACCATGTAGTGTAATGATTAGCATTTGGTATCGACAGCGGCACTCCAAGCAAATGTATGCTCTTCTCCACCTTGGCTGTTCATATCAATGGTAAAGCTTTCTTGTACACACTTATGCGGAAATGTAATTCAATATGACCCGTTTGGAACAATTAAATCAAACTCAAGAGATCAAGTTCAATGTACTCTACCCCGATCCATGTGATGGCAAGAACGGGAGAGGGATGTAAATGATTGCACTGGATTCTTCACTAGGAGCAAAATGTCACTTGTTTGTCAACAGTTTATTCTGTCTTTAGGCATTGATGAAGAGAAACTGCGTTTATTGACTTTTAATGAACTCGAAGCATTCCCAAAGTTTAAAGCTTTGATGTGGTCAATATGCTTGTCTCATTTTACAGGCTGAAGAGGCCATCTACCATGCCCCGGATTTCCTACGATACCTCTACTAGAGTAGACTACATCTTTGCCGTTATCATAAGTTGAAAAATTTCTTCATTTGTGTACTGAAACGAATTACTTTTAGTGCTTCTCAAAAGTCTATCAAAGGATTTAAGGCACCACATATTCAATGGGTTCTCTTTTTGCACACATCTCATGTGAGGTATGTTTTAAGCTAAAATTTCAGAGTTTCAGAATTTCATAAGTCAGATTTTCCTAAACAGATTCATACATGTAATGTAGGAATTGGATATCGTTGAGGAAAGAAAGGTCTCTCTGATCACTTCGTGATATACTGATTACATCGAGAATTTTCTGTTATCTAAATTCATTAGATATAGCCACATCTGATTAACCTGTGAGCGTGAGATAAATGATGAATTACCTACCTGTGCTAATTGTGCTGATCTGGCGTCATTTTCGGCAGAGTTGATGTTGTAATGGTAGCATTAAGAACAATAATTTGATAATCTATCCAAATTTTCAATCACATGCAGTTAATCACTTTTAGCATTGTCGAACACACTACGAAGATTATCTGTAAATGCTTCATAATTCAAGGCAATGACTTACTTGACTAATTGAATTTGAATAACACGTCTCATGAGTTTGGTTCACTTTGACATCTGTTGAGCTTCATCCTATGCTTCCACCTTCTTTATCGTTTCCTCTCTGGATGGGGTCTTAATTCTATTTAATTAGAATGCCATAATTTTTCAACCATCCAGAACTGCAACCGCCAAACCGGCACTGTTCAGTCTGATTATTTACGCATAGCCACACAGATCGTGATTCCCGGTTAGTTTGGATTAGGACACTGCCCACGGTGGGTTTGAATTCGATTATCACCTAAAAAATTCTCTAATGAAACTGTTCGCAGTTTCTGTACATACTTAGTCCATGTAGTCGAGAAATATCAATTTTAAAAAAATTCATCGAGCTATTTTCGAGAAAATTCAAATTTTAGATTTTTTGAGTAGTATGAAAAAGAAAATTTTTAAATTTTTTCATAAAAAATTCTGCAAAGAAGCTGTTTGCATTTTTGAACATACCATGTAAGTGCACTTGAGAAATATCAATCTTGCAAGTTTTCATGGAGCTATTCCCGAGAAAATTCAAATTCTCAATCCTTTACACGAGAAATTCTATTAATTTTTGAATTTCTAACCAAGAATATTTTTTAAGCATCTTCTTTCTCTGGTTGCAGATGATTGTAATTGTCATAACTTGACTTGCTTGATAATTTAAGCTACTGGTTTGATTATTTTATGATTTTTTTAAGTAAGTTAAAAATACATTGTACAATATAGCCTACATGTATATGGCGAGGTGTGGACTCTCAAATTATTGGATTGATTTCTCAGCAGGATAGGTTTCTTTCATGCCTTATATTGTTGCCAACAATTCAGTACTGAAACATTATCTTCTTTGCGCGTAAAGATCTAAGAAAGTTACAACATCCGGTGCATTTCTTAGTTCCTTTGTCGCACTAGTTAAGTCTCTTTTACTTTATTAATAAACAATCAAAATATCAGTCATTTTCTGACTTGAACTTTATTCAGGATCACTAGCATTTCTAGCGCTATTCGCTATTCGTACACCATCAATTGTTTTCTGCTATGATCGAAATTAAAGCTTCGTTCGTTAACTTTGAAAAATTACAATGCAATAATGAAAAATTGCAAGCAATTGCTCGCTCGTCCCCATTAATGATCTGTAAATGATAAGCAATTGAGAAGTAATGTATCTATGTAGGTTAGCTCATTTTTAGACTTACATAGTTTTAAAGCTTAGTTTAGGAGATCATGAACTTTTCGATTAGAGTCAAAGCGGTTGCTACAACTATAAAGCTTCAGTTGACTGTTCCGAGAAATATATCCCATATCTTCTAGATACATGCCTCAATGAGTAATTACAGATGTAGCCTATTTCTTATGTTATCAAACAGATTTAAGTCATTGATGGAAACAAAGCGATTTCTTTAAAGAAAATTGCTAGCCACTGATCAGGATATCATATTAGTCGGGTCTTGTTCACTGACATATGCTGTCCGATTGTAGGTCAGATACCGCAGATTCAGAAGAACAAAGAGTTATTTTCTTCAAAAGTAAGTCAATAGGGTCAATAAATTCCAAAGCAAAGTTAAGTTAAGGACGTCAATTAACACCGCATCGAGATTGATGTTTGCTTTTTGATGTTTCAGATGCAATCCGTAGAAATAACGCCGCGACAAGACAAAAATTCAAAAAAGTGAGAATTATCTTAACGGATGTCAAGAAGAGGCATTGTTCAAAACATATATTGATATTTCTTGACAAAATAATAAATTTTTGCACACAAGGAGAATTATATTACATAATTGTGTGAACAGGACAAAAATTAATTGTAGGCTTTATATAGCCTACTGTAGTGAATGTGAACGACTTAAAATGTGTTATGAGATTTAATGTAATATGTAGATCAGTAGGCCTATATCACAATTTAATTTATTATAGAATTCTTGTGGATAGTATAATGGAGATGATTTTTGTGCGAATTTTGTTCGTGGATGCTGGGTATGTGGATATTAAAAGGTATTCCACTTTGATGTAGTGGGTATAGTTTCCACGAGGATATAAATGGGTGCAGTTTTCACGTAGATATCAAATGGATTCGATGTCGATTTCATGGGTATAAAGTCACGTCGAATCCATGTGGAGGGCCGGACCAAAGTGATACGCGGAATCGATATTTAATGGAATTGCCCTTTTAGGCCCTAATAAAAATAGAAAAGTGGCATTTGGTTAAAAATGCTGAATAATAACAATTGTTTATTTTCAAGACGCCTCAGTAGGCCTAAAGGAAATCGTGAGGCCGATAAGCTTATAGTTGCAAAAATCAATTAAGTCAATAACAAATGAAAAAATAACTTAAAAAACACTGTTTTCGACATAATTCTCGGTTAAATGTGCGTGTTGTGACTAAAAACGAGTTTGTCTCATCTTTGACGAACATTCTGGCAATTGAAGAGATCGGGAGAAGGGATCGATGTCCGAAGCAATAGTTGAGACGATATGAGAGTGATCACTGATCAAATTTTGCGGACAGCATAAGGCGACGATATTCAAGTGTCTTCAAATGATTCAAGAATATAATTATATGGATGAAGAGCAGTGGCGTCGCGTGCTCCCAGACCAGAGGCCTTCGCTAGGCATTGGAATACTATTTCTATACCAGACTTTTTTATGTTATAACATTAATTTTCATATAGATGAATTTTTAATAACAATTTCCCGAACAGTTTTTAAGGCCAAGTGAATGTGCGCATGAGAAGTTGATTGCTCATGTCGCCTAACCGCCTTACTCAAGGAGCTGAGATTATTATATCCCTCTCTGTCCAGACCACATTTTCTCGAGAAAAAAGGAGGAAGGGAAACATGTTCCTTGCGTTTCTCACGGCTGGTCAGCCACTCATGTGTTCCCGTAGCAAAATTAAATGCAGTTGGATGTATTTGGATACATCTGGATGCATCTGAATGCACTTAGACTGCACTTTCCCTTGTTTCCGATTTTCTCATTCCTAAGACCTATTGTTATTCAGAAATTTTCCATGAAAAATCATTTTTATTAGGCCCTCCATAGTTCTACGTCGATTCTGAAACTATCGCACTGGACTGAAAACTAGATGATGGAAGAGTCGCTTCACCAAGGCTAACAAGTGCTGATCGTAGGGTACGTATTTCTATGGTAGGCCCAAACTGTCTTTGGGAATGCGTGTATATTAAAACTTGTGTTTTAAAATAACTGGATATAGATTTGTATTTTGATGAGATCCGCGACAAGTTTTCAAAGAAACCGGTTAGCTCATCAATTAAAGGTCCACTCGGTGCGAATCAGTCTATTCCTTGATTTCAATTATTCATTGTAACCTATAATTACGGGCAAATTGCATAGAAATCCAAGAAATTAGGCTGAGCATCTGTTTAGGTCTGGATAAGAATCTGTTTTGTGCCTATAATATGATGTTACAAACGATTGAAATAATCCTATAGGCCTGCTGCATTAATTTTCATAAATCTTAATGAAATTATATTATTTTCTGATTCTTCATGTCAGCAACTACCCAGTAAAAAATGTATGGTTGGACCGACCGCGACCCAACCTCGACGAGTTGGCTGAGATGCGATTTTTAAAGCTGTGTTCTCTCGGTAGCTTTGTGTCCAAAACACTGTAAAAATACAAAAGAAATCTTCATGAATTATGTTGTGTGCATTAAAATTCATATTCTTAAGAGGCGGCGGGACGTTGGTAATTTTATTAAGGCTCGTCGAAGCTTGCTAATAGGGATGGCATCGACGCTCATCAGCCGCGACATTCGGTAAGTAGGAATTATCATAGAGTAGGGATAGGCAGAGTAGCCTATGTCGACTCAAAAAAGTGTCTGTATACACTGAAAATTTTTATATCAAAAGATTCAGTTTTTTGCGGAGACTACGTTCCCGCCCTAGTAGCCCAGCCATGGACACAGAATCGATGATTCCAATAAATCCATGGAAAATTCAAAATGGAAAATCATTGATGGTAAGCATGTTTAATGATTGGAAAGCTTATATGCATTGTCAAAATACATCGATCATCATTATTGAACCAAAAATACGCAATTATAATATCTTAAAAACTTGCATTGATGATTCATGCGTAAATCTCGGTTGAACATTGATGATAAATTCGCATTGATAAAATAAAGATTATTCTTTTCAATTCTTACAGTATTCCCGGGTTGAAAAAACCGAGATAATTTATCTAATATATGACTGATGGTGATAAATTTTACAAATATTAGATAATTGTTTTATAAAACAATCAAATACTGCATATTTGATATTTTTTAATAATTTTTGATACATCTTTGACTATTATTTGACAAATATTATCATAATCACCTAAATGTTCATATCTGAAACATTTTACAAATATTTATAAATTAATTTGTCGATGTAACAAAAATATTCCTGCATACTTATGTAATTGTTAGCATTAAACAGTGCAGTAAGCGGACTTCTGAAATCATCTGTTTAGCTACATGATAACAATGTTTACGTCAAATGATTGAAAAATCACAACTTTTTATCAGTAGCCAGCAGCTGGTGTCAAAACGGAACCGAATCTCCAAGACAAACACGTGAACAATGGAATTGAACTTGAACAGTGTAACTTGCACTAGCGAAGTCGATGAACATGCAGTTTGATTTCACAGACAAGCACAATAGCAGCACCCATATTCCCCATACTTCATTAATAATTGCAGCTCTACATTAATATGAGCGTTTGTTTCTTTCTTGCTGCCTTCAGTCGAGGACTTCTGTATAATACGATCGAGTGACGTCAATCGAACAACATCAATCTTGCCTTACACGTAGGATCATTGCTTTATAGAGTGACTCACGCATAGAGTGCTCGTGTCCTCGCCATCTTTGGCGCGCATTGACTTACTTTGCGTTTCTTTTAACAATGCGTTCTGTCTGGCCATACTGCTGCGCTCGTTTCGATATGCGCTCCTCAGTCGAACAGAAGGGCTGTGAATTGTAAAGCTCTTACTGGATGTGTCAACGACTTTTCATGCTGATTCTTTACATTGGAAAACTATGATTTCATGAAACTTCTTCGAATTAAACGAAATATGATAGAAGTGTGAATCGAATACCTGTGTGACTCAATTTCTGCCGATTCTCTCAAGTTTACGTGCTGGTAAGGATATAGAGCGGAGGCCACGTAAAAGAAGGTAAGACGATCACTCATGCTACAAGCCAAGTTATTATTCCATAAAGTGTGAGTTAAATTGTATTTTAGCTGTAAGCGTACACCTTCATGGTCTCCTTTTTGAAATAATGTGCTTGAGATTGAAAAAAAATTTAACATTTTTTTTAGACCTACCGGTGCTAAAGTTTTTGATTTAAAAACAATGAATATTTTTCTGAAATTCAGTAGGAAAGTTCAAGCGTCGCATCATTTTCAGCGTGATCATTTTTATACTGTGCTTCAATTGAGGGTTCCATTTCTTTTTCTCACTCTGATCCGGGTTTCATTCGGGAATAGATATTGGAGAATGTAACACGACTGTTTTGGACTGGGTAGGAATTCAAAAACAGCTTATGTTTTACTCCTTGTTCATCCGGTAGATGTAGTGCGTACTAGGTTTACAGCATCAAGGTTTCAGGTAGCATCAGGCAAGGAAACTAAGTAGGCCAATTGATAGAGGGTAACATAAATTGGAAATTAGTAAGATTTCTGGAATTTTTCAAGTGTCATGCTAAAATCATGAGTTAATGAAATTGAAAAACATGATATTATAATATACTATAAAATGAACCAACACATGAGGTCTTGAAATGAAACCTTATTTTCTCAACCACTGAAACGAATTTTTATGCGCACATTCTGCGGTCATGACTCAAAATAATTCAGAAAGCAGCGCCACTGCACTCGGTTTATACAGCATGTTTCAGACGAATAGTAGGTGGATACTCGCTTTTTTTAGATGAGGCTGCATGAATCCAGATGGTCCCATCCCCTGATTAAGAAATAGGGCTCAAGCTAGCTACATTAGACGGCTGACCAAATGGACCTCATTTGTCATTTAGCTGGTTATAAAAGTAAGTCGTTTAATTTTCATAACGACTGATATGTCAGAGCTTCCGAATGTTTTGTAATCCTGGATATTTTGTGTCAAATTATATTGATCGGCAGTCGCGGGTATAATACTGAGTCTATTGTGAAGTACTTATGTTGCATTCTTAATATTTTTTGAATTGTGTTTGCATGCAATACATTATTATAATTATGTCTGCTTCTATTTGTTGAATATCTATTTTATACTTCCTACTTATTGTCAAAGTGAATGTATTTTGAACCAGTGCTCAGTATGTGGATTGTGCCATGTAAGTCATCATGTAATTTGTGTCACAATATATGGATGACAATCATGTACTACCGGTATCTACTTAGTTTGGGGGAGGAGTGTACAGTCACAGTCACTGGTTGACTGGATTATCATCACCTCGCTAGAATTCAATAATAATCAATAGCTTGATACAGTAATGTGTAATACAATAACTGGAATTCAGAAATGTTTTGATAAAAACATTTTAAACATATTCATCACTCAAAAATTTTAAATTGATAAGATTTCAATACCGCGTTGAACCAGCCCTTGCTCCCAAGACTATGAATTCGCTGTCACATATTCAATCAGTATTTAACAGAATTCTGTGGTGACTATTTGGCATCACACACTTTAATTGTCTATTTAATTGCTTTTACTTTGACTACAACCAATTAAGTCTTCTATGAAATCCTCGCACGACGACTTACAGTCGTTGGCAGCTCAGAACTAATTTATAACGAAGTTATCTAAGGATCACTTATCAAAAGTAGCGGGCACTATAACAGAACTTTGGTCTTCATATGCGTCTCTAAATTAGTTTAGACAACTAAGAAGTATCTCAGTCATAGTGAATTTATTGGTCATTCTTATTTGCAAATGATTGTAGAATTTAAATTTAAAAAATTAAAAATTAAAATTTTTTTTGATTTAGGGCCCACGGAATTCTAGAGGATTCCGTGTTAGGGCCCTTCAAAAGTTGATTTTTTGTCAGAGCCCCTAACTGCCCTGTGATAATAGGTCTGTGATAATAGGAAATGTATGGATTCTTTTAACTTCTGTTTATCAAAACAGTGATAACCATTATATTTTTTCATTGAGCAAAAGGACTTATCATATCCAATGCAAATAAATTTTCTATTTGAGGAATTAAACACCAAATCCATAATAGCGAATATATGATCTTCAATCAATTTTTGATCAAGATTCGTATATAAGGTTGAAAAATCGAAAACTTGCAATGAATGAACTTGTGTCGAATTTAATCTATGTAGAAATTCTTATGTGGACTTTATACTCCAGAAGCAATCGAAACCGCTGTTTCTCTTAATTGCCATACAATATCTCTGAAAATTGTCACGCAAAATACTTAAGGCTGAATTTACTTTGATGGAAAGCTTTTTCGATGTGCATTGTCGTGCTCCTGCTATGAATCTAAATTTGCATGGAGTTTTGTGAAATTTTGGAATCCAATATAATTTTGGTAATTTTCTGTCTTTTTCACAGACAGATAGTTTAAACTCGCTTTTCATAATTGTTGTGTGTTGCTCAATTACATTCTGCGTTAAAATTTGCTCTGGACCATAGGTATCATTACCCGATATGTTCGACGTGGAAATATCAATTCCCAACTCGGCTAAGAGAATTTGGAGATAAAACTTTTTGCAAATGAAGGCATAATTATTAGATGCTTTATCAACTAGCGTAATTATGACGTCATTCTGCAATTCTTTCAGATTTTTACCCATTTTGACCTTAATCTTGTGTCGATTACTGTGTGCGCGAAATCTATTCGAGGATTTCTTGGCAAGATATATTCGATCTTTAATCAGTGCCATGATTCTTGATTTCCACGCTGAGAATAAAGTAGCCTCAAGCTTCTCTTTCTTACTTATTTTTGTAATATGCTCATCTAATGAATTACTAATTTGAGTTGTTATGGCACTCTAACTAAGGCTTTTGGGGATTCTGTGTTTGGCACCAAAACTGAAGAGTTGACGTAAGTCTTCATCATCCACAATATCCAGATCACCCGTTATTACGTGACCATAATGTGGGTAAACAAAAGATTGCCTCTTGCTACAAGAGCATGGATTGTTCATGATGTGCATCACATCCTGAAACTTAAGGTTATTCAAAAAACGCCCATAATTGCAAAACTTCAATGCAGTGGGTTTATCTAATTTATAGAATATTTTCGGTGGATAACGTTCTTGAATTGTGCTTGGAATTAGCTTGCACACACTGATTGGAAGTCGTAAGCTGTTGCGCAGTGACCTGAAATTAAATTGGTATTTTCAATGAGTATTTTGTTTCGAGTTACTAGTTGTTAACTAGTATTTCTAAATTATACAACGTACTCGTCATATGTACATGTAAATTTAAGTAAATTTAACTTCGGATAAAATTTCGACCTTAATTTTTATTATTTCCGACTGTCCCCAGTCGGCTGCGCTATTTTTACGATTTTCTCGGGTGGCAACTATGCTCTCATCCCTGATTTGGTTAGAGTATATATCATTGAACTTGTTATTAGACACGATGCTTTTGGTTCACGGTAACTGAGTCCGCAGCCCCTTTTTATAGACAATTGTGTACTTATACTGTCAAAACACAATCAATTTCCCCGTGTAAGAATTTAATTAAAATATAGATTCTCTTACTTTATTCAAAATTTTTATCAGAATGATTTGTAAATGAATATATTCTGGCGATATAGATATTCATATACGCTACGTATTCGTAGACGTAGCGGTAACTGGCAAGTCAAAATGTCTCCAATCGCCTAAAATTGATTAAAATGAACCACGAAAGCTTCACTATCAGATTTTGGTAACCGAAACGTTCTTAGGAGCATCGAACCCCACTGTTATGTTTCTGTTACAATTTAGACCATGAAGCCTAAAATTTTCACATGAACAGGTTTTTAGATATTGCGGAAATTCGAGGCTCTCCGTGGGGGTTTTATCATATCATCATTTTACTGAAAGATCATTTCGTCTAAGAACGATTGTATGATATGGGTATCATATGAGTTGATAAAAAAACTTTTATTGTGACGAAAAAATAACATCAATATATCATTCGTAACTACTGTGCAGATTTGAGGGTCGGTGGAATTTTTGTGGTTTTAAAAAATTCTGCCGTTTTTACACTTAAGATGTTCTAAAATGATCTTATAAATTATGAAATTTTGGTGCTGTCATATCTTGTTGCATGATAAATTGATCTTTGACTTGCTCTTTGTAATTAATCCTGACAGAACCTTTCCTCATTCATGTATAAGAATACGATTTTCAATCATAAATTATCTCAAATCAAAGATAAAAGTATAGTTTGTGTATTGAGATTTTTCACTAATTACCTGAGATAAGAGATTATCTTAAAGATTTAGCTCATATTCAACTGTTAAGTTATCAAATCAATAGTAAATAATCTAAAAACAAATGTAAATGCTCGATGTTTCTGAAAGAAATTCACTTTATCCCAGTTCTTCAATTAGTTTACCGCTAAGACGGTCTGCTTCAATTATTTCAACCCATCAGGTTTGGTTACGGTCTATTAGAAATGACGTTTTCTTAGATGAAGGTGGTCTAGTACTTTTAAACATTAAGAATTATCGCTCCGTTGAAAGATTACTATTTTTTTACAAAAATATCACTTAACCAATACTTTGTTAAATACTTGATATGTAATGAAAATACGAGTACTACTAAATAATTATTTTGATTGTATCGATATTCGTAAATAGATTAATCAGTAATGTTATTTAACATTTAGGCTTATAACTGTAGTTCACATAACTGATAACTAAGGCAAAAACTAAATTATCAGTATACTGTAGTAATATGCATTCACAGGTATTGGTTTATACGGCAGATACATGCAGAAAACGATGATCAATGACGGATGTAGCCTTGAGATAATGTTCCTCAAAACTACTGGAAAGCTTTGGACTTCAAGATGATATGTTACATGGCCTGTCAAGAAAGTTATGATGATAGCGTGGGAGGACTGTCAATTCCCTTTAATCGTGTTTAGTGTATAAGATATAAAAAAATCGGCGGATTTTTCCGCCGCGCGGAGTTTTCGTCATTGCGACAGAGTGGCAACGCCGCAGAGCCCCCATGACTTTTAGTGCTTTATTAATTATGTAGAATTATACACGTATTACAATACCGGTAAGAGATGTGCAAAAAAAGAAGTTTTATGGTTTTGAAAAGTTACGTATTTATAAGTCTCATACATGTATTCACTATATGCAGCGTGGGTTGGTAGTTTGCTTTGTCACATCAAGTGATGATCCGGTTAAACAGTAGAATTTCCTATTCGGAATGATAATTGTTGAAATCAGGGCTTGTACCGGTTAATTTTTTTGTAACCGGTTAAAATCGGTTAAATGATGATTCCTCGCATTTATTTAGTTGTCAAGGTTTACCGACAAATACAGACCTTGTCGCTTTGGGTTTCGACCGAATTCCTCCACTTACAGTGCATTTTCATTGTATTTTAATCAGACATTGTAACCGATTTTAACCGGCTAAGAGAAAATGTAACCGGTTAACCGATCCCAGCCCTGGTTAAAATGTAAATTCATGATAATGATATTCCTTTGACGTCGAGTTAACGCTTTATTCTTTTTGCAGAGGCAGTTCGGAAACATATACCGAGGGCGACTGACTCGGATATCGAGCAAGAAGTTATGAAATTTCTGAAACGGGCATCAGACTGGGAAGGCGGGCGGCAAAGGCGGAATAGGAGATCGAAGGCAATCAGTGCATGTGACGATAGTAACAGTGACGATTAACATAACTGTGAAAAAAACTATAATACATTTTCAAGTGGAATCAAATATAGTTTTAAAAACTCGAATAGATATCAAAAGCAAGTAGAAATACTCAATTATTTTCAGTATCAGAAACACGCTTGTATTGCGGTTTGTAATTGATGAGAATAACCGGGAACAATTTTACTGGTCGACGGCTGCTGCGCTACAGTCGCGGCAACGCGTCGCCGTTGCACCGCCATCGATTTGCCGGGACATGATCGACGCAGTCCCGACACAACTTATCGCGGTTGGCCCAACTCTAGATTTTTTACTGGGTATTGAATACGTGTACGTGGAAGAAAAATATTCACACACAATTTGAATTCATATACTAAGTGTCCTCAAACACTATCAATTCCTGATACGAAAAATTATTTGTTTATGTGGGGCGCCTTATAGTCGGTAGATGACGCAAGTCAGACAAAATGACGCCAAGTTGGACATTTTGACGCAGTCAGACTTTTTGACGCAAATGGTCTTTGTTCCGCACGCTCGCATCTCACCAAATTTGGTGTACAGGTGAGTTTTGCTGAGATGCATTCAATACATGCTTTCAATACTTTCCGCCGGTTTCGGTTTCGGAGACTCCAGATTTTCGTTCTTACTGACGCAAGTCATACTTTTTGACTCACGACGGCATTCTGACACGTTGGACTATTAGACTCAAGTCAGACGTTTTGACGCATATTGAATATTTGACTCACGATTGCATAATAAGTTGGAGGGGAGAATCATGCATTCATAATCGCGATCAACCATCACAGAGTAAGTTACAGAACGTCTCTACCTCTTCATATAGTTTATGCTTGCATGCAAATATGGCCTGGTAGAATCAGAGGGACTGGTTGACGAGGTCCCCTTAGAATTTATTATTCAAGATAGTCAATAAATAGGCTACCATAATCTAATTGAAGTGGGTAGATTTCAAGGTGACGAATTCCCTGACTATATAGTAGGGTGACCGCCTGTCTTGCATAAATGCATCATATTAAATCGAGAAATTATTTTTTCCAATATATGTTAGACACTGAGGATAGAGCACTAGACAGATTTGGCAATTAACTCTCAGCAATTTTTAGTCGTCACCACTTAGCGACATGCAGAAATTTTGCACAAATGCAGTAAAAACAGAAAATGAAAACTGCGTCAACATGCTCAGGGCAAGTTGCCATACAAATCCTAGAATTATTCATCTTGATCAAATAGTCACCTTATACACAATAATGTAACCATAATTTGGCAAAAGTTCGCAAAGTATCAATATTCAATGGCCTACAAAATATAAAAATATTTGTATAGTTTCTGGGTGCAGAAAATAAACAAACGGGTAGTAAAACTGCCAAGTCTCATACGATTTCTTAAATGTTCTGTAATCACAAGCATGACATTTTAAGCTAAGCCTAATTCTCAGCGTCGACTCGTGCGCGAATCCAATCACCACTTATTTGTCACCTTGAAAAAACGCTTCCTAAGGGAAAGAATTTTGCCGCGTCACACTTGCGAATTTTGCACAATAGCATTCCCATAGCAAAATTCTATACAGCTGAAATCAATAAAAATCATGAAAAATTGACAAACCTGCAATCTTAAGAGCACACATGAGCCTCAAGCTGAAAACTGTTAGGCTTGAGAAAAAAAGGGTCTTAAACTGTTAGACCCTTTAGTTTGAGATGATGAATTGATGCGCATACAGTAATAACGTGGGAAAAAAAGTAAAAAAATGCCGAACTACTCACTACGAAAAACATAGATTCTATCTGCAGTTTACAAATAGTGCTATGAATTGAATATTAAGGCCTATACTTTGACAAAGCTAGGGGACATCTTTGTCAATTAAGGTGCTTTTATTCGACATTCTTCTCTACAAGGTCACTTTGTTAACAGTTTACCCCGGTCCACCTTATTCTAATGCCTATGAAACAAAATTTCAACAATATCTTAATTGAAAGTCCATTTCCAGCCCCCTAAAGCAAAGTAGCTGCATGCTATAAAATAGTGTCATTTCTTTAATGGCGTTTACCACAATTCACGTTTTTGCAGTTGCTTCAATTACATATAACTTTTGGAAAGCGTGTATGGGCATGTTTCGCCTGTTTGTTCATTGGAATTTAAATGCAACATAAAATTGGCAACATCCTACTGCTACGAATATAAGCCTGCATAGTGTTATCGCATTTGCAGGAATGGACAAAAAAATAATTTCATACTATAATACATTTCTACTATAAATTTATATTTTGCTTCAAATGAAAAACGGCTATATAGCAGTGAGCTTACAAAACACAGTAAAGTCACGTTAACAACAGCAAATAATCTATAAATTAATTCATCGATTTAAGTAATACAATTAGCCTGATGCGTATGTACACAAACTTGGTTGGTTGTAGAGAAATATGGACCGAAAGGAAAGATGCTTGTCAAGAAGCAGTCAACTAGATAGCGGCATAGCAACGAAGCAGCAATGAGTTTTTGAAAAGGATCTTCTCCATTTCACATAGGCCTGCCGTGAAACAGATTTTGAAGCTGCATTTTGCTGTCGAAAGCATAGCGCAAATTAGTGTATATGCCTACCTCTCAGAGTAGCACATAATTTGATTACAAATCCAAAAGCAGACACCAGGAGAATAATATTGAATAGAAATGGTGCAATGGTTGAAATATATATAGGACTGTGAAATTAGAGTTGCCGTAAATCACAGATGTACATCATTTAACTTGAGACAAATGTGGATCTAGGATAACTGAACTTTATTTTCCTCACCGGTGTTATATTTTCTAGGAGAAAAAATAGCACTGCTTTCAAATGGTAAATATGCTTTAAATCAAATATAGTGCTTTACTATCATACTCCAAGACAATAAAGCACTCAGACTTTAGGTCGAAATTGAAATTCGGTTGTATTGAAAGATACATTGTACATCATTTTGAGCAATGACTTATCTCATGTCATTGTTATAATAATGGATATGGCTTGTGGTTTGAATTTTAGCTTGGATGAGGGTATAGCCTATGCATGTACTTTTTCATGTACTGCGGTATCATCAGCCCGTCTCTATTTCTTCTTTCATCTCTTAACACTAGAAGCGCCGATGAGTCAATTTTGACTCATTTTGACTTTCAACTTCAGCTTTTTTGATTAAAGGCACCGATCTTTGGCTTGATTCTTTTTGACTTTTCTTTATTTTTGATATATTTTGAAAAACCATTGAAAAATTCTCATGTGCAAGCATAATTCATGGCAAAAGAAATATTTACTCAAGAAAGTCCGAATGAGTCAAAATTGACTCATTGCAAAATCGCGTACACTGCATGTTGTCCTTCAAATTCTAACTATGTTTACAATGCTATGTTATAATAACGTCATCGAAGCAGAGACAGTGTTTCTTATGTTGATGCAGCGGATATCTATTGCTTGACATTGACTGCTAGACTTAGTTTTTCTGTGAGTCATGTGAAAGGCAATTGCAATGATATCTTAGCTATCTGCAGTTCGATTTTTACACCGTCGCTGAGCTACCTACGCTCTGTCAGATTGACAATATTGGTCACGATGTCAAGACGAAGGTATGCAGCAGAGGAAGCGCTAAAGAGAATGATGAACATCGATTCAACTGATTCTGGAAGCGACAACGATAATGACTCCGATGAAAGTGACCACCCTGATGGAGATGTACTATTCGACGTTGTCGATCGCATTGATGAGATGGATTCGGTGAATATCAGTGTATCATCTGATTAACCAACAAGTTCTGTGACAGTAGAAGAACAGTTCTGTGACTGGTTCTACTATTAGTCGGCGGGCATTCTTATTTGAACTCATATCGGAGCTGATTGGAGTAACGTCTTCCTGTGATGAAACGAACTCTTCTGAGAATCATTTGGCTATGGCGAAACCATCTGTAGTAGGCCTACCAACACCAGTTTTGAGTAAGAGAAATAATTGCTCATCTGATGATTGCAAAAATATGACTTCAACTATTTGTCCAATCTGTCAAAAGTTAATTTGTGGTACATGCACTGCTTCGTCAACCAAGTACGTATCATGTAATCATGTAATACTTGCATCATGTAATCGTCATTAATCCCTTTTTGCTGTTTGTTTTTATCGTTCTTTGCTACAAGTGTGTTCTAACTATGAAAATAATACACACTATTCACGTGTTATGATAAAAACTTATTCATGATTCTTTCGCTTTTCCTTTGTACTCCTCCAGGGTGAACATTAGACCGAATATCTTTTCGAGAGCTTCTGTAGTAATCAAGGTGGCATAGAATATTCAAATTCTTAAAATGTGGCCTTCATCATGAAAATTAAGTACTTCATTAGATTCATATTAAACAGATAAAGAAAAGTATCTCTCTTGTGTATAGCGCATAAGAATAATGATACTACGCAGCAAAAATAATCCAAAATGTCAAAGGAGTCAAATTTGACTCAATCGGCGTTTCACGCGGCTTCCATAAATCGGCGCTTCTTGTGTTAAAAAGAATTCGTTATTTACACCAAAGTATAATTTGTTAGGAGAATTTTTCCCATTGCTTCATAGTTATCAAAATTCATCTAGAAGGATAAAATCGACACTGCAGCGACTGGCTTATCAATTTCTCTGAGTATCAAAGTCGAAAGTCCTGATTAATAGACTGTGCTTGAGGGCATATTGGTGAGGGCATCTGAAGAATCCTTCTTCGGGATAGTGTGGTGCATCAAGTAGATTTGTATTTACATGTGTGTTAGCTGGGAATTCCGATTTGGGACAGTACTATAGTACCTGCAGTATTCTAGTTGAACGTAGTTGGTAGACTACATGTATAGGACTTCTTGCTTTTCATCTTATTCCATTTGCTTCCAGTCTTCATGGATTGTATTAGGCTTACATCCTTCGCTATTGCTGAAGATGCTTCCCATTTTGTGCCGACCCAAATTAATGTCTCCCATTTTTGTTTGATCTCGCTCGTACAGATTTCGAGATTTTTGAAAACCTAAAAGCCTAGAAAAATTTGTAGTTTGGTCGGGGAGGCCTGAACTAATGGCAACATTTTGATAACGTTGGAGAACTAATAATGCCATTATCATTGTTCTATGATACTGTAATACTAATATAGAACTACTATAATAAAGTACTTTAAATAAATACTATATTATAATACTAATTATTGTTTTTGGAATTCACACTATTTGATGAATACGATTGTCGCAAACAGACGATTCTTCATGAGCCAGAAGTGGTGTCTTCTTAAAGAATTTATTGGCTATAAAATTGTAATAAAAACTATGTAGGCTTACAGGACTGACGTTTCGTGTATTCACGCTTCTTAAGGGGCAAAAAAGCTAAAAAGAATCAACAGAAAGTCAGTAGAGCGTCAGGAGGGACAAGCATAGTTATTTACGCAGTGGGTTTAAGAATTCTACCCTTACAATAATTGGTCAAGATCTGTTGCAGAAGTTACCAGAAACATAGCGTTATAAGGATTTTTTGTTTTGCTTCATCTTCGAATTGACAATTATATTATAGAAGAGTAGAAGTGCATGCCTTATTAAGGCGGTCTAATTTGCTATGTGATACCATTGAGGTAGGAGCATTTCACCATCCATCTTCTCGTTCCTATTGAAAATGGCATTGAGGAGATTCCTATGTTTCGCAGTTATGATTGGTAGATATCTCAAGCTTGACATGCTTTAATGTTCTGAGCTGCATGGGCTCTGTAGAAAATCATCATTGATTTCAGTCATTCAATCGAGCTATTCAGGGCAAGATGTCTATTAAAACCAAATTAAATGGAGCAGTTCCCGTTTAATACAAAGAAATTTCATTGGCAATTCAATGCATTACAAAAAGGCGGGCATTAAATGCCATTTAATGCCCGCCTGCAATAGACATCCACAAGTCATATAACGCTTTATAACAATGAATAGAAAAGTCTAACATTCTTACATAAAAAACGAAGGTTTCATACCATCCTTTTCCAAAACAGCTACGGGATTTTTCCTTTTCACTTCTATTTCTGCATTGTCCGCAATTTTGACATCAATATTCCTTTGCATTAGATGCTCTTTTTCTACACGATTCTTATCCAAACACTCTGTAAGGGTATGTGATAAGCGTATTCGCTTTGAAACATTGATTTTCTTGGTAAAATGGTCGATAGTCTTTAATTTCTCATCTCCCGTCACAATCTGAATGTCTTGCGGTGGAACCCCTACGTCGGACAACGACGTAACAACAGAAGATCGTATACAATGATTAGTATATTTCATTGATAGCGAAGCATCTTTCGAGATGTTTTTCATCACATCATCTAGAGTATTCTTCCCGACAACCATTTTATCGGAATACCATCGTCCTGGTAAGAAATTATTTAAGTGGTTTTGGAAACAGGCATATAACTGTTGCTGGTCTCAGATCAATGTATTTTTTCATCAATTTGAATGGACACTGCTCATCTTCTGGCTTTTCAAACATGACAATGCATTTTCTTTCGTTAGGTTTTTTGTAATTAGTACATTTTGACAACTGGGGTTTTTTTTAGGTCAACATACTGCAAACCAGATGTAGGACAAATTGAGAATATGACGGAATTTTGTCGAGACCTCTTAGCCATTCTCGTCCGCGAAATCCGAAGTGCCAAATAATCTTGAATATAACTTCTCGTTGCAGTCTGACTGGATCACTTCGGTTGAAATATGTATTGATCAGTTTCATATCTTTTTCGTTGATGTCTTTATATCCCGATTCTCTTTCTTCTGTAGTTCTTGGTTCTTCCAGATAACGTGTTGTACATGCACTTTCGGTAATCTTCAACTGCTCAAAATCCGGATTTCCAATTATACTTCTACCATTTGTTGTTAGTACATGCCTGTGTATTGCAGCTTTCATGCAGTTATATGTTTGGGGCTTGAAATTCCTGCCATCTTTCCTTTTTGAATTGAGGAGCCAATACTGCAGATATTTCAACAGTGTCTTATTGTCTTGACTTTCAAAATCTGCATTCAGTCCTTCTTTTCTTAGAAATTCTTTAAACTTGCGAACATAAAATTTTGTTTGTGTTGCTGTTAATGTGTTATCCAAACAGGAATGAGCCTCTTGGATGTTCGTTTCAATGCTTTTGAGTCTTTCTTCATTCTCAATGTTAAAAAGATAGTCATCAATTTCTTCCAAGGTCAGTCCAGTTATGCAACCATCAGGAAATTTGCTGAAGTCAATATAGACGTCGTCAAAAGGGCCATGATAACAAATGATATTTTTCAAACTTACCACGCCATCCTAACCCTAGATATTCAAACATGGACTTCTAAATTCATACTCGAAAATATACATAGAAGTGGACTTTCTATGTTATTGTTAATTTCTATGAAAATATATTGAGGATATAGCAAATTGATTTCTAGATATCATTAACACAGAGATATGGTCATTTTTTTCAAAAATTATTTTGCAAAGTGAAATGATAGATTTCTAGATTTTCAATGAAAAATTGACTTTATCTCTGTGTTAATGATATCTTGAAATTACTTTGCTATTTCATCAATGCATTTTCGAGTATCTAGGCGGCCAACTTACATGTATGTAAGACGTGTCCAATCCAGGTGCTAGGTAGTAGATAACTCATGACCCTGGAGGGAGATATCTGTTTAAATCCCGACTACCGAAGGCTGGAGGGATTTAAGTTTGATATCTCACTCCATGGTCATGAGTTATCTATGTTAAACCATAGGATTCAATATGTCACCTTCAGGGATATATCCCGTACAAAAAAAAATCCCGGACGCTATTTCATTCAATACTACATTCAAATTTCAAAGAATATTATGAGATTGCGCATAGTCATTTAATCATAAGCGATGGCTTGGAATGGTATGCTGAATTTTGATAGGCATCCTGTGATCAGCGGACTCTTCGAAGAGCAAATTCAACGAATGATAAATGAAACATCATGCGACCAAAATTGCAATTTTAGTGAAATTCAATTTCCTGATATGAACAACTAAATGCCAACAACAAGCAAAAATCAGCAACAGTACAGATTTGTTGAAATCGACAGCATTAATGACACGAACAATCAGTTAATCCCGAAGAACACAGTCAAACGTGATAGGTGGGCGATCAATATGTTTACGTATTGGTATAAACAAAGGTTCAATGCAGATGTGCAAGTACAAAATTTGACCGATGAACAACTTATGGACAATGTATCTCGCTTCATTCATGAAACAAGAAAAGATGGCGGAGGATGCTATTCTCCAACTAGTCTCGTCAGCATTATTTCCGGGATTCAGCATCACATCAATCGCGATGGTAATCGAAGTGTGGACTTTTTCAAAGAACATAAGTTTCATCTCATAACAAGAAGTTTGGATGTTGCGATGAAGATCGCCACGAGAAATGGTGTAGGGCTGCAGCGCAAACACGCAGAAATCATTTCAGAAGAGGAAGAAAAGAAGATGTGGACTTCTGTTTTCGGAGATGAAAGTCCTTCGCAGCTAATCAAGACGCTGTTCTACCTAAATGGAATACATTTCGCTTTAAGAGGTGGAAGTGAGCACACTGAGTTGACAATTGACCAATTCGAAGCGACAGAAAGAAACGGTAAACGCTGCCTCATTTACAGTGAGAAATTTTCCAAGACATTTAGTGGAGGTTTAAGGGATATGCGAAAATCTCCAAAGAAAGTTGTTCATTTTGAAAATGTTTCAAGCGACGGGAGGAAAAGTCACATCGATCTTTTCACGAAGTTTATCTCAGTTCGATCGAAAAGAACAACGCGATTTTATCTGCAGCCGCTCAAAGAACCGAAAGATGGATGCTGGTTTTCAACCAGGCCGATTGGCAAAAATTCATTGAGTAAATTTATGAAAGACATCTGTTCTCTGTCTGGAATTGATGGCAGAAAAACTAACCATAGTCTCAGAGCTACCTGTGCGAGTAGCCTATATCAATCGAATGTCGATGAACAACTCATCATGGAGCACACCGGGCATCAAAGTGCTGTTGGAGTTCGCAACTACAAACGAACTAACGACTATCTGTTGTCGAACTGCTCAGCTATTTTAGATAGTAAGAAAATTTGTGAAATGGCAAGCGTATCAACAACGAATGCATCAACTGCAATGAGACCAAACATAACTTTCAATTTTAACAATGGTTGTAATGTCATTATAAATAATAACAATTGACTTGCCGTATACATTTTACTGGAGTTGAGTTTCGATGTTACGCATCTACGTACATTTCTCTGATGTATTTTGATATTTTTACGTTCTATGGCATAACTCGTATACCATAGACATTTTAGTGCTATGGTGCTCTGGCGCTACGCGCCGATGATTTAGGCTGTCATTTGAAAGGTAGTATATCTTCACTGTTACTTCCTTTCGAGTGACACAGAGCGGTCGAATACATGAATAGGCGTAATCCATTTCTATGGCCTGATCGCACGAGTTCAAAGATCACTAGTTGCACAGAAATAGTCAAACAGCCACAACGAGATTCTGCTAGGAACGATGCCGAAAATGAGACTTTCACAGAATGAAATAAACCTACCACGAAGCTGCGCATCTGCCGAGTTCTATCCGGTTCCTTATCTTGTCAGACACGATCAAAGAAAAACACATTTCAATGCAATATGACTAAGATTTTTTATATGCAGTTTCTTCAGATCATTTTCTATGCATGCAAATCTATCTGTGAGGCTATTCACATTCAGATTTGACAAGCCTCCTAATGTTGAAAAATACAAGTATTTTCAGTAATTTTTCATGTATACCTCACAGTCGATAGTTTTGAATCCTCATGGATGCGTTGCTGTATCCACTGGATTAAAAATTACGTTGCTTGAGACTTGTCGGCATCTCTGCTATTTTTGTCTGTTTTTTCTGTTATTGCATGAATTGCATGAATGTTTTTAGTTGTGTGTACGTGTAAGTAGGCAAGATGAGAATCGTTATTCGGCTTTCAGTCAAAAACTGCCAGAAGCCAGTGGATCACCGGATTGTATAGATTACAATTATCTGTCCGATCTGAGGATTAGTTGGTTTTTGGATTGTTCATCATTTGCGGATAGCTTCACGCATCGAATGTATAACCAACGAATATCGAAATCAAATACTACGAGTAGATGACAGAGTAGGGATAGCAAACTGATATTCAATAATGAGATATAATTTTCTTTAAGCAGCATATTTAAATTAAATCAAAAAAGTTGTCAGTTAGCCAAGCTGCTGTATTATTATCCAATCTTACTAATTTTCATCGATATGACGGCCTGTTCACGTAAAAAGGATTTTCAAATTATATCTTACATAAAAATCAAAATGTCAATGTCTGATAAGTTGAACATTCATCTTTGTCATTGAGGCTTGGTTTCATAGACTTTGTTAATATGGCCTCTCTGAAACGTAGGTTAATGCTGTTTGTATCAAACGCTATGACTTTGACTGTAAACGGGAAAGCTATGATAGGAGAGCAACTTAGGTGATGTTTGAGTACACTTGAGTCTTTGTTTGTGGCATGTTCCTTAATGCGTGTATGGAGTGAACGGACTGTACTCCCGATACAATCACTTTTACACGTTTTGCATGCTATTTCATACACTACTATAGCTCTCAAACAGATGTTGCTGTCAGCAATAACGCACTGATTCAATTTACACTTATGTTTGGAATGTGATTTTCTCAAAGCCATTCGTAAGTAGAAAATCACATTCCAAACATAAGTGTAAATTGAATCAGTGCGTTATTGCTGACAGCAACATCTGTTTGAGAGCTATAGTAGTGTATGAAATAACATGCAAAACGTGTAAAAGTAATTGTATCGGGAGTACAGTCCGTTCACTCCATACACGCATTAAGGAACATGCCACAAACAAAGACTCGAGTGTAGTCAAACATCACCTAAGTTGCTCTCCTATCATAGCTTTCCCGTTTACAGTCAAAATCATAGCGTTTGATACAAACAGCATTAACCTACGTTTCAGAATGGCCATATTAATAAAATCTATGAAACCAAGCCTCAATGACAAAGATGAATGTTCAACTTATCAGACATTGACATTTTGATTTTTATGTAAGATATAATTTGAAAATCCTTTTTACGTGAACAGGCCGTCATATCGATGAAAATTAGTAAGATTGGATAATAATACAGCAGCTTGGCTAACTGACAACTTTTTTGATTTAATTTAAATATGCTGCTTAAAGAAAATTATATCTCATTATTGAATATCAGTTTGCTATCCCTACTCTGTCATCTACTCGTAGTATTTGATTTCGATATTCGTTGGTTATACATTCGATGCGTGAAGCTATCCGCAAATGATGAACAATCCAAAAACCAACTAATCCTCAGATCGGACAGATAATTGTAATCTATACAATCCGGTGATCCACTGGCTTCTGGCAGTTTTTGACTGAAAGCCGAATAACGATTCTCATCTTGCCTACTTACACGTACACACAACTAAAAACATTCATGCAATTCATGCAATAACAGAAAAAACAGACAAAAATAGCAGAGATGCCGACAAGTCTCAAGCAACGTAATTTTTAATCCAGTGGATACAGCAACGCATCCATGAGGATTCAAAACTATCGACTGTGAGGTATACATGAAAAATTACTGAAAATACTTGTATTTTTCAACATTAGGAGGCTTGTCAAATCTGAATGTGAATAGCCTCACAGATAGATTTGCATGCATAGAAAATGATCTGAAGAAAATTATCGATGAAAATTAGTAAGATTGGATAATAATACAGCAGCTTGGCTAACTGATAACTTTTTTGATTTAATAGCAAACTGACATCGAAGTCGCGATTGCCACATATCCATTGTTAACAAAGGGATGCCAGGCGGATAACCAGAATGCACACCCGATAGCACGGATATCCGTCAAAAACAACGAACCAGATATCGGTTGGATATCAAGCATATCCGCTTATAAGACACGGATTTCCTTGGGATAAAAATTTGTTATCCACGGAGATAAACTGGATATCCAAGCGGCTCCTGACGTAGAAATAATGGTGTGCATCCGTTCAGCCGTGAAGATCCGTGGATATCCGGAGAAACTATAAGATGCTGATCGGGTATCCGTTTGCTCGGAGGGGTGCGATTTAAAGAAGGCGACATGCAGTGCTTCAGCATCATCATCGTGCGTAACTTAGCTATGGTACAATGTAGACGAAAGTAGACAGTAATGTATTCTCGTAATGATGATATCTGCACATGCATGTGACAGATTTTTTAGAAGTCTAATTATCGCATGTCTATATGTGTATTCATACCATTGCTGCCCACTGCGATTTCTTGTTTTTTTAGATTCTCTCATTTTCTAATCCCAGCATATAAAAATTTCTCTAAGAATCTCAGAGCCCCATCGAATGCTTAGAGTGAATTTTGGTACCCTATTTTGGCTTCAATTCATAAATAACAATATCAAGAAAATAACAAAAATCATTGAAAACCATAGCCTGAAAGGGAAGTGACATCTGCTGATATCCTTCTTTCTTGTTCTTTGTCGTGTTCATATTTATTATTGTTGTCAAGTTTTTCCTCTAATTTTTGCTCACTTGGTGTGAGGCAGTAAATGCTCTGCTGTTTTATCCCTTTACAAAGATCTTATTGACAGGTCCATTGCTTTCGGATATTGTAACTTCCATACTGTGCTCCCCTCCACTTCCTTGCGAAATTCATATTCCAAAAATTAGACCTAAACAATTTCTCAGTTTCAATTTCACAAGTCCTTCAGTTTCATGCATTTTCAAGGAATGACTTGCCTACTTGACGATCCCGTGAATAAACCAAAGAATGTAGGCAAGGCCTACTATTCAGGCCATGTCGTTGCCCTCCTCATAAACAGTGTCAGCTTTTCGGTCTCATTACTTGACATGAGATGGCAATTTTCTAATTAATCGATTCGAACATTCTGCAAATTATATTTCGAATACGATGAATGTTCCAGATGACAGAAAATTACTCCTGTGATTAGCTCATTTATAGTGTGATGATCATTGAAACTTAAAGCAAATTATCCTGACAAATAATTCTAACAGTGGATAACATTGAATTGGAAGAAAACATGATCGCCATATTTCTGTCGTGCAAAATTTACCATGAACCGCTGTCTGAACTAAGATTGTAAACCTATTTGATTCCATGTTAACTTGTTCTTTTGAGATAAGCGCTTTATTCGATACATAAAATTGTTGAGAGAACTTCTGACCGCATATTTAGATATTAATATACCGCATTGCATTATCGATCGTTTTTGAGTCAAATATACCAAATGCGTCAAATTGTTCGGACGCGTCAGGAAGTTTTCAGAATTTATTTCATGATTTTGAGTCAAATATACGAACTGCGTCAAAAAGTCTGACTTCAATTTTCATTTACGTCAGCTTGAGTCAAATATACTTCTTGCGTCTAATATACCATTTGCGTCATAAAGACCGACTTGCGTCACGTCACGTATCTGAAGTGACGAATTCAGTTGGTAAAAATGGTTTTCTGCGTCAAATTGTCCGACTTGCGTCATTGAAAATCTCCTATATGCAGTATGCTACATTATTTCTGTTTAAGCCAAATGTAACCCTGTGGGAACGAATCTTGCGAAAAACTGGCGAATGTCAACTGCAGAATATCATGCTGCAGTTCAGTTAGTGATGAAAATTTTCCGGAAAATTTTGAATCAAAATTTTCCGTGGAAAATTATGGAAAAAATTGGAAAATTTTGGAAAATATTGGAAAATTATGGAAAATATTGGAAAATTATGGAAAATTTTGATTTTTTTGATAGGCCTCATAATTTGAGCGCTTCCACTACCGAGGCAGCTTAAGTACCAATAAATTGGTTCTAAAACTATTGATTTCATCATTATTTCGATTAAAGTTATCGTAGTAATACGAGTTCCGTCCGCGAATTTTTGAACATTCCTTTGCCACCAGTGGCAATTGTGCCATTTTGTTAGCATTTTTGATTATCACACAGACACCGTTTGGGATAACGTGAATCTTGCTTTAGAATAGAGGTATAATTTCATGCAATGTGAAAGATCTGGAGCAAAAATAATTTTGGAGTTTGCTTGTTAGCTTGAAAGTTAAGCTTTATTGTACAGCCTTGATCATAGTGATACAAATTCTCCATATGTTGATGAATATGTGAAGAATAAACACACAGTCCACGCAGCATTATACATGAGCGACCATGTTGGAAGACTGCAAACTCGTGAGATATTTGGAAACAAAAGATACCCAGTGAACACAAGAACGATCGGGGACATCCCCACGACGTCACTGCCCTATCAACCAGAGCGGTCGCCGCGACCGCCATGGTCAGTCGCCTTCGGAGTCGCCTAAAGGTCGCCCTCAGCGTCGCCGGGGATTCCTATTTGTCCACCGCCCTGACTGCCTGGGGCGGTCGCCTTAAGAGCCGGGGCGAAGTCGCCCGGAGGTCTAACAGCGGTCGCCTAGCAGATGAGGTGCGGTCGCCTGTAGGTAGCTGCGGTCGCCGATTCTACCGATTTGCCCCTACCCTTCAGTTGAAATTTCCCATTGTGATATTAATTAGTAAAACACTAGCTATCTCCCTAAGATGCAGGTGCATCACTATTGCTCCACTGAAAACCAATAAGCTTCCTAGTTATGAGGAGTAGTAGAATTAAAACGAAATTACACAGAATACAATATTTTGCAATACACCTGCACCGATTCAATGAAAATTTAATGTGCACACATGAAAATTGTATTTACAAGCACTGAAGACACAAAAGTACAAATTAACGATCGAAAAATACAATTGTTTTATGGAGGTTACAAAATGTTCTATGAAAGGCATCGAAAGACATATGTAGTACAATCTAAATAACAGGAACTTTCTTAATAACATTGAAATTTGATGACTCCAAATTGTCAGAAAAAAGCATCGATTTTCCAGTTAAAATTTTGACATAAACATGCGGGTTTGATGTTGTTAATAAAGTTCCTGCTATTTAGATTATATGTACAATAACAGCTACACAGATAACCAAGATATAACACCAAATACAAGAGATGAAAAATTGAGTCACCTATTGAGAAAAGGGGTATCAGGCACAATTACTCAGCTGCAGATCCATCAGATCTATCTTTTGCGTGCTTTAGTACGCTCTGCAAAGAGGCCTCTATTTCCTTCTCAGTCACATGAGGTCTAGAAAGTTTGATACCGCACGATAAATTCGGGAATTCTTGAATGGAAATTTATTGTTCCTGCCGTGAAATGAATACTTCATCGAAATATCCGCAGCCAAAATCCTTTAAAATATTCGACGGCATAAATTGTTTAGTCCGTTGCCTCCGATCAGTGAGAACTGCTTTGCCTGAAAAATAAAGCTGCATTTAAAATGGTGAAGCTTCTCCACGTACGTCAGAAGTCAAACAGAGCAAATAATACTCTGTTTTTATAATAATAATAAAAAAAATTGTACCTAAATCAAACAGAGCAAATAATTTCAAAACGATGTGAGTGGCTTTGTGATTCCAGTAAATCATTTGTGTCTGCAAAAGTCATTTGAATGATTCAGTTGATAATCAGGTCGTGGGTAGCACCGCTCTTTTAATGCCGACAATCATTGAGCGATGCAAATGACAGTGACAGTTTCTGCCTTCATTTTGAATTGAAAATCTCACGTATGTCTAATATTGAAAGTAGTCAACCAGTCATCCAGGTCAATATAAACCTTAATTATGCATTAAAGCAAGTCTACATTAACCTTTTCACTACGGTAAGCTTTTAGCAGTCATTCCCTCAAAATACGGCAGGCATACCAGGTATGCCATGGATAAGCATCATTCAAAATGCGGTAAGCGAATCTGGCATACCAGGTATGCCATGACAAATCATCCCTCTAAAATACGGTAAGGAAATCTGGCATACCTGGTATGCCAGATTCATGTTTTTAGATGAGAATAAGTGTTTTATCGTCCTTTGTGCACATATCTCTAGATATTGACTTAGGGAAACACATCCACCGTAGAATGCGCTTTCGAACAATAACAAGTTCGTCAGAATCGGCCGTGAATAAGTCGCTTTTGATTGGATAATTTGCACTCACAGCGTTGCAGGTCAATTAGGCGGGAGAACACGCATTCATTTCTGCATTTAGTACAACCAAGGATCATGTCGCGATCTTCAAGAGCTGCCAAGTCTAGCGCAATTAACAATTTATTCCATCACCCGGCGCACAGTCCCATCAATTCAGATGAAGAGCCGACATATTCTGATGAAGAAGGTGACGAAGACAGTTCTAGTGAGGATGAGGCTGAAATCCAAAATCTGGTGATTGGCATTTTGTTGAGCCAGATAGAGACTCGCGTTTGACTGATATGCCTGAATTCTTAGGCACACCTGGCATAAACCCTTTACTTGATGTTCCTGAAAATGTTGAAGATATTTCATTTTTCGTTGATTTGTTCCTGTCATCTAAATTGTTTTCCACAATAGCGAAATGGACAAATGAGAGGCATGAGATATATCGCAGCGATAATGAACTCGCAAAGGAATGGGGACAGCGTGACGGAAGATGAAATGCGGAAATATTTCGGATTATCTCTACTCATGGGACTTAACAAGAAGCCAGCAACTTCACCTTTACTGGAGCAAAGACGAAAAATACTTCAGTCCTTTCTTTGAACGAATGGAGTGCTTGCCACGAGACCGATTTTTCTCAATAACTAAATTTGTTCGCTTTGCATCCCACAACTCGCTTTCTACTGATTCAAAGAGTGAAGATAAAATTCTGCCTTTTTGTGATATGGTTCGTGATATTTGTATGAATAACTACTTGCCTGAACGTGAAATTTCTGTTGATGATGACTGTGCTTTTATTCAAAGGTAGATTGCACTTTTGGCAATATGTGCCAAATAAGCGCGCCCGCTACGGTTTGAAAACTTTTGTCTTGTCTGAGGCGAGTACTGGATACTTTTGGAATTTTCTTCTGTATTCTGGAAAAACACTGGATGAAATAAACTGCTCATTGAAGAAGTCCGAACAAGTTGTTGTTCAACTTTCTCGTCCGCTCTTTGATTTGGGATATCACATTTTCCCCGACAATTGGTTTTCTTCATGTGCTCTCGCCGAATATCTCTTGGAATATGATACGTTACTTACTGGAACCATCCGCAGCAACAGAGGCCCACCGCCTCAATTACGCAATCGCAATTTTCAAGCGCAGCAATGTCTTTTTATGCGCAAGGGTGACGTACTAATCAGTCGATATGATGACAAAAAAGCAAGCGGAAAAAACTGATCTACATGATAGATTCTTTTTCCCACGCTGGTACCACGGAAGTTGTGTACCGCTCAAAGGATAGAGTTTCAACTGCTGTCAGCAAACCCAACTCAGTTTTGCTCTACAATGAAAACATGGGCGGGGTAGATCTCGCAGACAGATGTCTGGAACCATATTCCCCCACATGAAAAACATACAAGTGGTTTACCAAATACGCTATTTACCTAATTCATATATTGGTCAGAAATTCTTCTGTGCTTTATCAAAGGTACGGTGGCTCACTCACTTTTCTACGCTACACAGACAATGTCATCGAATATCCCGTACTTGAAACTGGCTCTGCTCGCAAACGAAAACCTAACCGTCGTCGACTGATTGAAACTAGCGCAGAATCTCAACAAGCAAACAACTCTGGAGCGCGAATGTCGCTTGCAAATAGCCAGGAGCATTGTTTGGAAAAGATTCCAGCTACTGATTTGATCTCAAAGCCCCAGAAGAGATGCAGAATCTGTTTTAAAAATGGTCTTCGAAAGATGTCACGGTTCCAATGCACTGCCTGTGCGGGAAAACCTGGACTGTGCTCAACTGGAAAGTGCTTCCAACTTTTTCACTCGATTAGCTTGTGATTTTTATTAACTGCTACCAACAATGAATAAGAGTTTAGTTTGTTGATGATTATGTAAGATCGAGTTTGTTTTAATATTTTAAAGAAGATTTTCATAAATTGCAGTTTTATTCACTAACTTAACCTCATGTTTAGTGTTTAGTTATTTACAACAAAACATACCTCGACAGGCAAAATTAACCGTATTATAGAGCAATGACTTCGTTGTCAGTTCAATAGACAATCGTAAAATGAGCGCGTGATGGGGAAAACCTTACCGCTGCTGGCGGAATGATTTGCATGGCATACCTGGTATGCCAGCCGTAGTGAAAAGGTTAAGTTCGACGTAGAAACACTGTTTAGACCCCAGGTCAATATAAACCTTAATTATTCATAAAAGCAAGTCTGCATCAAGTTCGATGTAGAAACACTGTTTAGACCAGCTCTATCTGCTGAGCCACAGGAATTACGACCAATTTCAATAACCAGACAGAAAGCAGTCACTGCCAAATTCTGAACGTTATAGCGAGCTAGTGAGTGAGCGAAATGCCATTTCGGTGCTCTGGCTCAGATTTGCGCGACTCATCTTTCTCTCTATTCATGCAACGAAACCGTTGAATGACAGTCGTAAGTCAAGGAATAAGTGGACCGGTCTCTTGAAAGAATTAGTCAATATCATGCGCTCCTGCAGGATAGGAATAAAAAACATCACTATAGGTTGTGAAGTTTATCAGATAGAATTGGAGGTCTGAAACAACTCATCCAATATTTTCGAAAATCACCCGGTAATTTCTTCAATTTCCTGGTGATAGAATATGTTATGAAGATTGATACGCAACCGGAAATACATTCATTCTCTGGACTGTGATCAATTGCAGCGCTCGCATCTTGAAAAAACTATCAGATTATTTGTTAGAAAATGTTAACATGCAAAAAGTTTAATACAGCTCTTCTATTTCTTCTGAGATCTATCTAATAGAATTGATGACGTGGCCACAGGAGAAATTGTGACTAGACATGGCCAAAGGCGAGCGAACGGTTTACGGCTAGACGAGGCTTCAGATAGAAAATATCAGCTCAGCTAAAATTCTGGCCGTTGTAGCGATAAGTTATGTGAAACAAGAATTTTGAAGATTTGAAAAATTGGATTGAAAAATCCAATTAACCGTGCATAGCTCTCATTATTTATATCTGTTTAAATTTGCACTCTAAAGGCTACACATTCGCACATAAAACTTTAACATATTCAAAACGATTAAACCTAATAGTGTGGCACTCTGTGTTAGTATATGGCCCTTTTATATTCGCAGTTCAAGGAATGGGATATTCACGAGCCTGGATGAAGTACTTCCGAAGATAAGACACTTTTTATAAACCGGCATAGACGCTTTAATTCCAATCGACTTAAGACAGGCTCTCTCGATCTGACGAAATCATTTGCTTCAAGCAACAATATCAATTAATCTATATTGACAAGCTATCGTCTCATCAATTTCACAGATATCCTGAAAATTGCAAAATATTTTTTTGTAAACATTAAACATGAGACTCATTAAGCTTACTAAAAATAATTAAGACTACTTTGCCGATGAAGTTGAGCAAACGTAAAGCACGCGAATTTAAGAAAATTCAGCAATAGCTTCGTCTATGTTCAGCTATACAGAGGTACGCCTATCGCGATGATGCATGTAGTGGTAACATGTAAAAATGAGATAACTAAGTGAAATCTCTATGGGAATGAGGTTGGTTAAATGAAATATTTTAAACGTTGCAGCTTACTCGAAAATGTTTACCCCTTATGTCTAGTGTCAAATTAAGGCCGAAATATCCATTAGGAAAAATAAACCACAACACGCGGAATTTGAAATCTTTGATAGATGTTAAAATCGATGTAACAGACAGATGGAGCTTTGTAACAGCCGCTAATAGGCAGGAAATTGAATAGAGCACATCAATTTATCTATATATGTAGCCAACGCACTATACAGAAGCGTAGATTTGATAACCCCATTTTATGGGGTCAAGGTGACTTAATTTATGGGGTCGAAGTGACTAGTAACCTAATTCACGCCCGTCTAATGTCACGTCGCCAGAATTGACTTTATCTCATTGCAGCGAACCATCAGTTAGCGCCAACGCTGTGCAAAGTATCTTGCAGTCAAAGCTCGATAGTTAAGAGTATAAATACAGGTTTTCTATCTCTTAATTATTGAAAGTCTGAATTCAAAAGCAACTTATATAAGCCGCCAAATGTACAAAAAATGCCGCGGCCGTATGATCTTAATTGACCGAAGTTTTCCGTGTCCGAATTAACGAGCTTCGACTGGATTTACTGTATTCATACAAAGCGATTCGTTTACGATGTCAGTCTGTCCGCACTATTCGATCTGAATGGTCGTGAAATATTGGCTTGCTTTACCTATAGTCAAACATTTATAACCAAAGGAGCACTTTTTTACATCACATCTAATTCAAAAGTTATCTGTTGAAATATTTCAGTTAATTCAGTGTTTGTATAATGTGTAGTGCGCAGGTTAACCGCTATTATTTACTAAATTTATCTATTATCACTTCATTCGGCTTACCTGATACGAATTTCGTTTGATAAGTAATCCGTTCTATCAATATTTTCGGCTCAGGATATTCCTCGCACTTTCTATATTGTAATTTGGTTGATAATCCATTAATAAGATCAATCAATTTACACAGCGATGTCCACAGGTGTCAGTCAGGCAGCTCCCATAAGTAGAGACACGAATGAATCGTCCAGATTATTCTGCGCTATTTCTCTGTGTGAAATGAAGCGATGACCTCTATTTCACCCCTCGAGTTGAAATGTGATCTTCCGATTGCCCTGCGCTATCGAAGGCGCACGAGAAAGTTATCTGCTATCGGGCTGGACTGGACAAAGCGCTCTTCTTACAGAATTAGACTCATCTGCGCGCGCCTCGGTTTCCTAGAAAGGAAGAATTGTAGGTAACCTTAATGTCGAAATGGCCCATCACAGAATTAGACAACTTGCTCCTTCTCGAATGGATAATTCGTGTATCGCTTGCTATTGGAAATGGCAAACAATAAGCTGTCAGCAAAGGACACCAGAGACAGTGAGAGATGCGTGCGTGCTGTGATATCACGTCGCACACACCAAAACACACATCGATGCCTGGCTTCGATTCAATGTATGCACTATACAGTGAGCAATGCCGAGGAGAGGATCATCAAGTGAACTAATTTTCGTACGCCTGCTACTTTCTTTAATAATGATCGGAAGGGTCAACATTATGGAGAAAACTTGTACGCAATGATCCGAATTCTTCGAATCTGAAGGAATTTTGGCAATCGAAGCACTTTGCTGGAACTCACATTAATCCGCAAGCGACGCACGCCTTTTTTCCTATCTCTGTAAGGTATTAGGAATTCCTTTTTGCCCACCTAATAGGTTCCTCAATGTGTCGTCCGTTTCGTATTAATCACACTTCTAGCAAACCGAAGCAGATAAACAAAATATTTAATTCTGTGGCTCTTCTATTAATAGAACTCTCTCGCTCCCTTCTCTCCCTCACTGTATCACAGGCTTGAAGCGACCGAGATATTATGCAACACTCATTGAGGATTCTTCCATTCATTCACAATTTAATGAATGAATTAACTTGCAACCTTGATTGACCAAAAAATTGACAAGCGGTGAAATTCAGGCATAGTCAGAATCATGGTCAGAATGATATAAAGTTCACGGTCAAATCAAGAATTTTGAGCAATTTTTTTCATTGCCATCGATGCGTCATGCAATATATATGAAGCATCGCAACCAAAGATGTTTGACGTAACATTTCACGATTGAATGCATCATCATCATGTAGCGAAAATCACTGAGAGAAATGAGCTAAGGTTATTTATTCCAAGGAAATACTTGCCTACATATGTGCCAGACAGCGATCGATGACAGTTTCGGGCCAGTCCACAAACATTGGAGATACGTTTTTCTTAGAAATCACAACAAATTCGCTGCTCAATGTGTGTGACAACTCTGGGGTCGTTCTATTTCAAAATTAGAGCTCGTGTGAACTTAAGGGCCGACTCACGACCACTCCCTGTCAAAAAGATTAAACGTGAAAATTAGGGGGGGGGCAACCCTCGACTTCAAGACATCACATTTCACGTCATTTTCGATGAGAACGGTCACAAATTGATATGATCATGCATTTTTACTTCCAAATAAGCCATTTTCGAAAAATTTGTATTTGTTGGCCCCCATTTTTTCATGTGGCCCAAGACTTTTTGACGAGGGGCCCACGACTCATTTTCTCGCGGGAAATGCATTGATCTAGTTTGATTAAATGCGTTCGAATTTCTGCATCAGAAGCATCTTTTTCCACAAGCATACATTTGAGTCTTAATTAGAACTCTGAAGCTGATTGCCGAAATTTTTGCAATTTATCAGTTTTGCGAAGCAGGAATATTGCCTTTCTGACATCATGGAGGCTAGTTAAATGCTAAAACCAGACATATGATGAAGGTCGCCGTTGACACTCGAGGCAACTGCTGACAGCGGTCGCCGGGCAACGGTCGCCCACTTACAGTCGAGGCGACCGCCACCAGGAGTCGCCGGGCGGCGGCGACTTCGGCGACGCCGAGGGCTGTCGCGGCGACCGCTGGGCGACTTTTGTAGTTGATAGGGTGTATGACATCCCCACGACGTCATTCCTGGAGTACGAGTCCCCGGGACGAGCAAACCGAATAATTTTGCTAGAAACTTGCTAGCTGTTTGCTAATTTTGTGAAAAATAGAAAATTTGATAAATTCCTACTATGTTTGCTAATTTTGTTAGAGGCCTACCAGTTTCCAAGCAAAATAATAAAATTATAAAAAACTTTTTAATTTTGTTAAATATTTATGAAATATTAGTCAAATTATCCTAAATGTCAGAACAAAACATTAATTAAATAAATGTTTTCAGATAAGATCTGATATGCCATCCAAAACGCAGTGTGTTGTCAGGAGCATTAAACTTTTGATTGACAAGAATCGATGAGAAATTGTCACAAAAGGCATTGATTCACTAATATCTCTCATTGAAGACCTGTGATTCGATGCTTGGTCAAATGAGCTTGAAAATAAGTTTCAGCACGAATGTAGCAATCAGATATTGTGTTCGAAATTGTATGTTTTACTTCCATATTGCTTGTATGAATCTTGTGTATTATCTTTGTGAAAACTACTCGATGAGCCTTAAATCGAAGAAACAGCTTAAGTCGTGTGAAATTTCACCGACTCTGAGATCCTATCGAACTGTAGTAATCGCTTCGAACTTGCTCTAATCGTTCTCAGGAAACGATAGGAATTCCCGTGACGAGAATCCTATATTGGGTGCTATATTTAGAAGTCTGTATAAGGCAGAGTTGCTATCATTTCCCGATGTTTCACGAGTGTGTCACGAGCATGTTGCACGAGTAATCAGTTTTCATGATTATTTCTAAAGCATTACTTTATTCTAATGCATCCCAACCTCTGCAATTATCTAATTTATATTTCTGACCTATTCTGAGAAGGGATTATCATGTCTTCAAGATGGCGAGCCTCCCGACTTCGAACATTGCAAAGCATTTCTTCGCCGCGCGCTACGTCTATCAGTCAGTTCACGGATTCCTCCTGTGGTGTGAGGGTGTGATTCAGTTCGTCGAAGTGAAAACTGACGGCGCAGTTTTCACTATTCATTGAGGATAATATGCATGTTGCCATCCTTTGTTTAAGATCATTAGCGTTGATATGAGTGTCCAGATGGAGTGTATATGGTGCGTCACTATTATTCAGACATGTGAGTAGCAAATAAATCGTATTTGTAAATCAGGTGTAAAAACATGACTTGAAAAAAACATTCTAAGCCAACCATTCAAATTATAATGTCCTTCAATTTCCAAATAAAATGTGCATTCAGTTAAAGAATTAATCGTGTGATTCATCATGATAGGAGATGGAGACTTCGATCCTTGATGATGAGGCATATTTCCCAAAAATAGGGGTGGTAAATAAACATTAATTTCCTCCATTTAAAAAAAATTGCAAGCGTTCTCCGGATTCTCGAATAGAATCCGCAGCGTATGCGGCTGCCTTCCAGTGGGTGTTTCATTCGGGAGCTGGTCGGTACGATGATGATAGTGTGGTCCCTCATCAAATCGTATCAAATCATAAGTTAACTTTCTCTGAAATTCATCAGCATCGAGTATAGAGAGAGAATCCATATTCTATGGACAATCCTCACCATGACAGCGTGCACCGCTTAGCAATGTGCACAGCAGTCGTCCCATGCGTCATTGAATCTACTGAAAATCTATTCTTGAGAGAGAAAGGGATACTAAAAAGTAGTCCACCAATGTGGCATTGAAACTGTCCAAGATACATGAATGAAGTGAAGTGGTCGTGCTAAACATCAGGATCACAGGGCTTCTTTGGGACCACACTATTATCACTGTACCAGCTGGTCGTATGGAAAAAGATTGAATCTTCTTTTAATTCGCTGATTGATACTGTCGATAATGTAGCTTGCGTGCACATCTAAACCGTCGTTTGTCAGGCCTACATGCAGGGTTGGCATATTTTTTTAAATACGAATTTTTGTGGTTTTTTTAAAATGTCAAATGCGTCACTGTATCCCAATTAAAAAGATAACGTTGAATCAACGGTGAAAAAACGTTGATGTTCAACGAGATTTTGGTTGATAAACGGTTGATTCAACGTTGATGGACGGTTGATATCGTGACGCTTTGGCCGCTGATATAACGTTGATTCAACGTTACTTAAAAACGTTGAAGAAAGTGGGGGTGATCAACGTTTTATCAACAACTTTCTGTTAATATAAAACCTTTTTTAAACTGATTTTCAACCTTGCATCCTCATTACCCGTTCAACGATATAAGTAAGGAAAATATCACAATTGTTGATAGGCATATTTATTTACATTTCAATGACGTAATTTGACATGACCAAAATGACATAAAACTGGAATCACAAACTGCTAGCTCACGTAGAACATCCACTGAAATATAGGGCTTCATGCAATGGAGTCATGCATTAAACACATAAATCATCCTATCCGTACCTATTATGGTGATTGAATATAAAAATGCAATTAAGTAATTTGCAGCAGAATTGTGAATTAATCTTGTAATGTTTTGACCGGGAATTGGTAGAATAGTTGCAGAAGAAAATGTTTCATATTTATGTAATGTTTCATTTTATACATTTGGTAAAATATTCCTACCAAAATTTTACTTTGTAGGATAACATTCATCGAGATTACAAAAACAGAGCCCTGCTCTCCCAAGTAAACAGCAGAAGGGATGGACATCTTTCAAAAACACAATTTTTCATCCACAAAGAATTTAGCAAATGAAGAAGGCTTTACCATACAAGATGACGTTTATATAGTAGCACACATCGAACGATCAGATACAAATAATCTTGATGAAGATCACTTTTATCAACATACATGGGAAATTTCTCTATCCGTATTTGATCATCCTTCATTTGAAAATCCTTCCAAACAGATAACATGGCCACACCCGAATGCGTATTTCACGTCATCTGGAACACTGTCATTTCGAGTCGAACACCGTCGCGCCGTTATCAGTCACATTTTTAAGAATAGAGATGATAACACAGTTCAACAGAGAAACATTCACTACTCAAATGAAGTTGGAGGCGATGATGCGAGGTCACTCAATAGCATCTTTGATTGGATCACAAGGCGGTTGTCCGAATCTGATGATCACTTGGACGTTGCGAGCGTGAATGACTTATGGGTAAATAAAATTCCAGTAGCTTTCGGGGCTAATTAGCTCAAATAACAAGACAGAAAAACAGCCGAACGTTGGTCAGGTCTTGAGTCATCGATGCACAGATAAGACGAGCTTACACAGCCTCAGCAATCAACACCTGTAAAAAGAAGACAACTGTTGTGCTGATGTGCAGAACAGAATTATCAAACTTAACTACCTCAATTAACATTCCATGGGTAAGCCTACTCAAAGTTTAAAGGAGAAATCATTCATAGTAATATTAATTAGGTGTTATAGTAAAGATAATTAAGAAAATTGCTTTTCGATCATTTAATCTTTGACAATGTGGCATGCAATATTCACAGGAATTTTGATAGCAAATGAAGAAATTCAGGAGTGGCCGAATTGTGATCATTATCAATTTATTAATAATTTTCTGTCAATACTCGTAGTATTTATCAATTTCATTCTGATATTCAAGTAACTTTCTTTAGAAAAATGTGATCTGCAAATAAAAACGGAGTATGTAGCCTATTGCCGACCCATAGAAATTAACAATACCACAGAAAGTCCTAGAATGGAAATTGCATGAAAATTATGGCACACGCCGGGGGAACTTAGTTGGGGCAAAATGTAACTTGTGCGATCTGGCTTCCATGTTTTTTGATTGGCAATTATATTTATCAGGCTAATTCTTGATCTGCATTGTTGGCCCTTGTCCAAAGACCATGTACTCAAAAGCAATAGTGAATTTACAAAATGCTGCGCCGACAGGATGACAAAGAAGGAAATCCTTTTAAACGTTCTGTATGGTCATTATTTTGAAATATCGCTCCAGTCAGACTCTTTTGCAACTTGTAATGTCGATTTACAGAACATGCATAACTCCAGCTTGAAATCAGAGGCCAAGAAATCTTAGAGTATTCATTTTACTTTAAAGGGTTCCCCTGTTCACTAAATTTGAATCATTTTCAAAATCTCAACATGATTCGAATATCAGTCTCCAAAATATCACATGTGTCATTCAATGATTAATTGAAAAGTTCCAGCGACATTTCATTTATTTGAGAAATGATTGTCTGTAAAGAAACTTTCAGTGTGTTTATTCCAGAAAAGCGCCACGTTTCTTAGCCGCTTGAAGAAGAAATTATCCAATAATTAGACTTTCTATCGGTGAATTCTTCAGATGTTCTTACAAAACAGCACACCGACCACTTTCAATTATGACTTTGTGAACCAATTTTTAATTCTCATTCCAATATTGAAACATTGGAAACTAGTTGTCAGTTACTGCTACAAATAGACACTATATTAATCCATGGAATAGTAGGCTATTTCACATGAAACAATGCCGCCATCTCACTTGCAATTCTCTTCATGAAAATCCTGTGATTAGGTGTCAACAACTTCCACAACCAAGTTGGCAAATAATTTCACTATGATACAATGTTTCAGATCGAATCTGATCTACAAACCATAGATTTTCCATGTGCCATCATTATACATAGGCAAGATATCAAACTTCCATTCTAGTGTACTATTATCCACTTCTATGTGCCGACCGGTTTTTCAACAGTTCATGCGATGAAGATATTCAGGAGCGCTTGAATTTTCATTATAAAATTGATACATGCAAATTTATTTTGATATCCAAACAGTTTGTTTAAAAACACAATCTACAAACACATACACATAATATCCTCTTGTTTCTACTATTTATATGACATCTCTTCAGGTAATTCATGGTGACATATGGGCATACAGCAAACATGTGACCATAATACCTCGGCCTACGTTTATATTGAAAAGTGCGAAGCATAATGTGTAATAAGTCAACACAAATTCAGATGAAAGAGTAGCTATGAGTTTGCATTTTGATTGTTTTATACTTGTCGTAAAGCATGAAGAATTATTGATTAAATTGCACATCTAAACCCATTGTAGGGCTTTAACACAAAACTAGTATTGTGCGCATAATCATACGGTGTGCATGTAGCCATATACGGTACAGCGTGTGGTTCGTGGTGTAGTATTTATACCTTTTGTGTGCTTGATTAACTCGAAATATCAAATTGATGGTATTTTTTTAAATGTGGAAATTCTGAAATAAATAATTACCTCAGGCGATAGCTACAGGTTTTCAATTCTATAAATTAAAATGGAAATAATGACCTATTTAAACATGTTACCTTGATGGATGCATCTTTAAGAAACAATAGAAAAATTATACAACTTAAGCAGAAATCGAATAGCAATAATAATTGTCGAAATTGATAAAAACATTATCCACCTAAACTTTTTGCGGTCCTGAAATAGAATTTTTAAGTCTTGTCGATTGTTAAACTGTTTCAAAAACTTTTTCGATTATTTGTCATCCAAATATTAATGCTATAGCACAAGTAGGCCTATAACCTGATACACATGTAATTATTGAAGTGCTAAATTACAATGGGTTTTATTGCGCTAATCAAATTCTTTCATGCTCATAGTTTCTCAAACTTTTAGCATGCAACTATTCTGTCTCAACATGCCCAGATGTTTGTGCTATTTTAAATACATGCAATCAGAAGTTACGGATTTAAAAATAATATAATATCATTTCAACATATTTCCATTTGATTATAATTCTTTTCACGACACAATCAACTTTCATCAATTTTTCAACGAGAAACGTCGACTTGAAAACTGATAAACATGCACAACTCAATTTCTCATACTGAATTCGAAGTAAATAAGCCTTGAGCATGTGACATTATTTGTTTCCATCACACAAATGAATTCAAAGTATTGGTAGGACTCCTTGTGATAAGTCTGCTACACAGCTAAGAGTAATTGAGATATTTTGTTGTTACCAGTAAATTATATTAAGTAGCATTTTAGCATTTCTAAAAGTAAGAGCAGATATAACAGTAATCACTAATAGAAAGGTCTATACGTTCATGATCAATGAACCCAAATCCATGCCCAAATCTCTACGTCGATTTTGTTTTTGGGATTTCCAAATACATGTACCTAGACTTGCAGTTAAATACTGAAACAAAATTGACAAGCTAAATCTGAGAACATTTAGAAACTTACCCTTTTTCTGCAGTCTGATCCAATAGATGTATTTTTAATTCTGATGCATGAATCAAAGGAACTTGATGGCTTCATTGAGTAGAAGAACTCACTGACTACATACGAGTGTTTTTCATTTTCGATTTGTTGATAATTGAAAGAGAATTGATGGTTAAGTCCATATAACTGGACACATTGCAGGCCAGTGAGGTAGTCGTAAGTAGATTGTGCTCCATGTATTGTGCATGATAACGAAGTAAGATGATGAAAAACGTAGACAATCTCAAAAGCGACGATGCCTAAATAACGGTGTGTAAGTAGAAATATCCTCTTGATGCGCTGATTTTTCTAATAGTAAACACGGATTCGATAGACCACGAGAGTGAAGAGTGCACAAGCTACTGCGCCTGACCTGCGCAGCTTTCTGTTTCACGTCATGGGCGGACAATAATTATAAGCAGGGACTATGAGTCACAGGCATCAACAATTCGCAGCGGGAGAATATTGTCGAATACTAATTCTCAGTCTTCACGCAGATGCGGCCACGGCCATTACAGACTGCCAACAATGTGACTGAACTCCCTCAGCTGCGTGCGCGTGGCGATCGAATTTCCTTAAGTGACGGAAAGTTATCGAAGCGAGATGTGATTACGCAGATGGAGCTGGATGCTTATGCAATTGTTTTGTCCAGTTACATACTGATTTAATATCAAAAGTTTTGTAAATTACTAGCCAAGCAATTTGGCGAACACACGAGCAAATCGATCAGAATCGGCATGCTGATGGGTACGGTACGTGGAGCTTATAGATTTCAATTGACAGATATTTCGATTTAAGAAGGTAAAATGTGTGCCAGCAGAATTGCTTAGGCTCCCTTTGAGAATATATGTCATGTGTAATTGTTGACCTGATTCGTTCGTCAGTGTTGATTGATGTTGTTGCTATAGTAACTATACAGTATACATGTAGTGACTGTGAACGATGATGAAAAATGAGATGAGGAAGAAGAAAAAAAGGGGACAGAGTGAGTGAGAAAGAGAGAGGGAGATGATGAAGTCACCCGAATATCTATTTTATACAGGCATAAAGTAGATATTCGGGTGACTTTATCATTTTTTTCTGTAGGTCTACAAAATTTCATCAAATAAAAAGAGCACATGTATATAAAATACTCGAAATAATAGTACGCATGTTTTATATGTCAATGTTGTATCCATGAGCGATTCTTTGAGTTATTTAAATGTATTTAGGTCACTTCTTACAGCATCAATATTATTAGTTATAGTCGGTATCTAATTCAAATGGACAATTCTTCTTTAAATGAAACGCTCTTTTAGTTATATTTTATCCACGTACATGGATGATCGATGTTTTAACCATGTACTATTCCAAGTTATTATTTAGAGCAAATTTTATATACATTTCCCACTCTTCTCAGTGTTAAATATTATTAGTAGCGTATAGCCATGCTTATTCCAGACCATTTTACTTAATATGGAATACTTCTTGATAGGGTTTATCCATGGTGCATGCATCATCCATGTTTTATCCAAAAACAGGCATAGGGCTTACATCGGCAGAAACAATTAAAATGTTTAATCCATCGTTTTATCCATATGTTTATCCTTAATGCGGAATGTTCGATGTCTGTGGTTTAATCAACGTTTTTTCAAAGTTTTTCACACCAAGTTGATTTTTGGTTAGTTTTCAACGATGATTTCAACCGTACGTTTATCAGCAACGTTTATTCGACGTTTTTTCAACGTTTGTCACACCAAGTTGATTTTTGGTTAGTCTTCAACGATGATTTCAACCGTTGAAAAAACGTCATTTTTTACTTGGGATATATCAACTACAGATCTTTATCTCCATTACATTATCACGTGCCCATGATCAGCATTTTGGATTTAATTAAATTATCTACACTTACTGCGGATTACGCTTCACTGAAGGCAAGTTTACTATTGCCAGACACCTGCGATGATGAGTGACCTATCTATGTTGGGCTTGCAAAAGAAGCATCACCATCAAACGTTTTGAAATTTTGGGTATCATTTCGGAGCAGAGTTCCATATCTAGCTGCTTCGACTTCAATTGCCTGTTAATAGCGCTGATGTTGAGTGATCTTTTAGTAGTTTCGTAATGTAGATACATGTAGGAGACAAAATCTTGAAGACGACAACTTAAAAGACATGCTGAAAGTTACTCTCGACTCTCTCTCTCTGAAAATTTGATCCATGCCTTTTATAAAATTCGTTTGAAATTCCGACTTTTATATGTACACATACAGTGTAGTACCAGGCATCATAGGACCACGGACATAGGCTATGTACGTACGGAATATTGAACCTATGCTGTATATATGATGGGATATAGGCTTATTATATCGGAACATAATTTTATTCAGAACAAGCATTTTCAACATGTAGTTACCTAATAATATAATAATGCGAATTATACGAGCCTTACTCGTTGCAATTATAAGAAATACGACTAAATTATGTACAAAACGCTAGATCGCAGAAAAACGCAGAATTTACGACAATCGGGCGCAGAAATTCGAAATTTCGAGCGCAGAATCCTAGGATCCCTGTTTATAACACACTCTACCCAACAGACTATCAACACGGGACAGTATAAAGGGGTATAAAAAATTATAGAAAGTCAATAATCGCAATACCATCGTGGCCAAAAAATTAAGCCCACCCAAAAATTTTCTAAACAAAATGAAAAGTCAAGTGTTTAAGTGCTTCATTTATCTTTTATTCTGCAAATCACATTCTAAAAGATTCAGAGCACTTGTTTGAACAAGCTTTGCAAAAAATTCACTGCCAGTACTCAAAATTTGGTCGGATATCCTTTGTTTCTCAGGAGAGCTTTGATCCGGTCAGACATGCTAAACACCAGCTTTTGGCAATATTCTGCGGTATTCTCTTTAGTCCATACAGTCTTAATGACGTTTATGAGATCCGTTTCTGATGTGGGGCGATGGGCAGCTACTTCTGTCTTCATGTGGGACCAACAGTTCTCAATTACGTTGAGGTCAGGGGAGTTCGACGGCCATTGTGACAGCAGAGTTACTTCATTTTCAGAAAACCATCTCTTTGTTGCCTTGGAGACATGGCATGGCGCCGAATCTTACTGGAATATGCTTGTTCGATGGATTGTCATATGAGGCAGCACTTTCTCGTTCAGAATTTCGATGTATCTGGCCGAATTCAACCTTTCACTTTTTTGCAGACGACCAATCCAGCGCGACCTGCTGCACTGATAGCACCCCAAATCATTACTGAAGGTGGGTACTTTACAGTTTTTATAGTAAATCGCGGATCGTACCTTTTGCCGGAAGGCCGACGAATGTAGTTGGATCCACAATTTCGTACCTGTTGGAAGACACTTTCATCGGAGAACATGACCTGACTCCACCATTGTTTGGGCTTGTCCTTATAAAGATGGCAAAACTGCAATCTCATTCGACGCTGCTTCTCAGTCAACATGGGCTTTTTTGAAGGTCGACGGGCGGGAAGTTTGAATTCTTTCTGCAGTCGTCGTCGAATAGTCCGATCACTAAGCTCAACTCCTGCGTCACTCAGCGTTTTATTCAGATTTAAAGAAGAAAGAGTTGGAGCTTTGTCGATCTGGATCTTCAAGTAGCGATCCACCCTTTCAGTTGAGACTCTCGATCGTCCACAGTTCTTCCGACGTCCGAGTGGAAATTGCAAAGCATTTCTTATGGCTCCCCTGGATAGACTCAATTGAGATGCCACCTGACGCTGTGATAGCCCTGATTCAATCAGAGCGACGATTTTTCCGCGGTGAAACTGAGAAACGTCCTTCGTCTTACCCATTGTTCACTAAAATGTCAGAAGTTGCGTGCTACAGCAGTTGACACTATGATTTGAATTTTAAATTGTCAAAGATATCTACAATTCGAATCAACTTCAGCTATTCAACAATCATAGCTCGTCAGACAATTTGGTAGCCTGTTGAGGCATAGCTTTCGCAACAGAAGCATTCTTCATGACATTTTCACAATATGTCAGAAATAACACAAGTGGGCTTAATTTTGTGGCCACGATGGTAGATCGCTAGTCAATGAATACAATAAATTAAAATTGTTATGATACGGATATATGTAGCTCAAACGGAATGTAAGAATGCAGGTAATAGCTCTGCGTCTACTAATTGCTCACTGAAAATTTAGACGAATTTGATGGACACTCGCCCTGAGCGATTATTAGATGAAAAGCGTTATCAAGAAGGAAAAAACAGTTCATCTATCTTTGACGATGTCATCCTCATGCGATCATAGCATCTTGCCTATAACTGCATTTAGAATTTGTAGATACCTTCCACTAGATATCTTTTATGCAATGTTTTGTTTACCTTTGATGCTCACTGAGACTGAGACGAACAGCATGCTAAACAAAGGAATTGGCATGCATTTTTTGATTTTATATCATTCAAACAAAAAAAATACAAAGATGCTGTTGAGATGGAACTTTTTGTTACCAACATGGAGGATGAAATATGTTTTTGTCTTTCTCCTTATCGCTTGACATTGTTAAGTCATTTGTTTCTCATTTCTATGTTTACTCCGAAAATAGAACATTTTTTCAGAATGAAATCCAAAAAGATAATTTTCATATCTTAATCCCGCTGTTCAATTTTCTTGTCTTATTCCTCTTCAGTTTGTTCACTTCGAATCGTATTTGTTGAAGAGATCCTCAAGACGCTTCGCAAAGGACAAAGTTGCTTTTGCAGCTATTGAAAAATCCATGCTGAATATCTATCGAGACAAAACAGTAAGTAAGATTGCATTCATGCTATTCTCCTTGTGCTGTTAATATTCTAACCTCTACAGGCTCGACTTCAAAGGAATCCAGAAAAGACTATGAATTTGATGCTGGCAATCGTGAAAATTCCTACCTCGGCTGCTCATGGTAAGCAATTCATCTCTTGACATCTGTTGCACGATTCCTGTGTACTATTCTGAGTTATTAGGAGGCTTCATGAAAGATTGAATATCACTATTGGACGTCAGTGGTTGAAGAACTTCCACTGCCAAGTTCTGACATTATCCTAGTGATTCTATTTCCGACTTCGATTATATAATTTTGTGTACTACCCTTTTCATTTACTAAGCAGTCACTTAAGTATCAGTATTAAATCTTTACAATAGTTCTAGAGTCGTGAATATCAGGCAGGTTGAGATTTCTGTGGTTGTCCTCATTGAATCTAATATTGTGACTCGTTCTGTTATTCCGATGCAAGGTTTGTGGATAAATAATGGTCCGCTTGATTTCTTGCTTGATGGTGAGCTGCGGTGCTAGTCCAAAAGGTCTCGCGCAAACATTAAAACTAATCAAATGCTGAGCATCTGAGCATCAAACGCCGCTCACGCCATGGGACCTGTGGGTTGCCCCCGTCAGGTATGAGGAAGTCATTCACGACGAGAGCGGGCGACACATGACGGACTTTGCAAACCCTCCCAATAGCTGGGAGGGGTTGGGTTGACACCATCATCCACCAGTGCCGTTGTAAACTTATAAAGTGCTGCAACGTCCCTACAAATTGACAAAAGACTAGATTCCACTATATGAAGCAATAGTTTGTCACACTTGAAACGTACACGTGAGCTTTGCCTCTATATCAAAGAAATTGTGCCGAATCTTCATTGAAAGATGCTTTCTTCAGCTTGCCAAATGCCTCTGTGCATGTGATGACACTTACAGATCATTCAGAAAAAGGAGCAATATTCTTCAGCCTAAAGGGGTTCACAAACAAGTGAGCAGATGAACAAACTAAATCGCTCGTGCTTTAACTAGAATGCTATGTACCATCTCTGGGATGAAGTTGTTGTTTACTCATTGTCTATTCGGTTTAAGATGTTGCTTTAGTCCGACATCATTCAGTTTACACGACATGTAAGCACAATACAGTCATGCGTATACAAAGGGGAGGATGTGGCCGTGTGAATCCCTAAGCCACGGAATCCGATAATGAAAACAGCATGTTTATGATGCAACATTAGACTTGTTTCAATTCCTCAGGAAATGTAATTGATTACAATCATTAAAATTTACATCCATATTATCCCTATTTACATTACAATTGCATCCCTTGATTACAATTGCAAATTACTCCGTCGGCTTGCAATTACATTTCAATAACTTTAGGTAATTGCCGGCATTGCATTATTCATTTTCCCACCACTTCTTTTTCTGGTCGGATATGCAAGGCTTATTCATAATTGCTCCCGGAAAACAGACCTCGCTTGTAGCATTGATATTAAGTTGCCGTCTTTTATTCTTCCACCCCCAAATGTTTTCGGTTTGCATCTCTACTACATTCAAACTGAAGTTGAAGTACCGTTAAATCGAGAATTGTGGTTTATAGGAGATATTATCAGGCTCACAATTGCATCTCCGCTAATATTTCAATTGATTTAGAGATCTGCACTGTGGCTATTTGAAGAGTTTATGTGCTTCTCATTTTCTGAGGGGAAATTAGCAGTTTTCTGATCTACATGCGATTAGAGTGGGAAAGAATATGTTCACACCCCACCTTAGATTTTGATAATGAGTTTCGTAGAAAATTCCTTAGAAAAAATTGCAGGTAGATATCCACCCGTTGCTCATTTAACTATTTTAACGCATTATCGACGAGGAGAATAAAGCAATTTAAAATCGCGTAGTTAACGAACAGAGTCGACTAAAGTAATTGCAATAAATGCATCTTTGCTACATGACTAAAAATTTAATTGAATACAATAACTAATTACAGAAATTTAATTACGCAATTCTAATCCTAACCACTATTACAACACAAGCCAAGTCAAGTTTTATCTGTTATAAATTATACTTGATGTGAAAATAGCACCACTCGATTCATATTCAGACAAGGGAACTCTGCATGTTGCATTAGCGACATTTGATTCATCACTTAGCGTAGTTGGTAGATAGGCTACTGAGTAGAACTAGGCTTAGAACGTAGCAAACTGACCAATGCACGAGACACAACAACAACAGAAGTCAAGGCAATCACACAACTTCAGCCAGAAATCAGTAGGAAGCATGAATTATCTCTTTACAATCGAACTTCACAGTTCAACAGCCTGTGCATGCATGCAACATAGTTCTTGATATCATTCACAAAGCCTGCATATGTGCCATCCGAACATCGACCTTTGAAAGCGCTGGACGACGAGGACCAGTCTCTGAAACCTTGAACTTTTACTTTATTATATCGGCGTGTAAATTGAAAAGAGGAGTTTTGATTTTAATTTTTTCTCACTTTCTGATAAAGATTATCTCCCGTCAGTTGGTCAACTACAACTTAGGCATAACTAGAGCAGATTTTTGAAATTGTTTTTTCAAGCATTTTAAAATATAAACAAAGCATTTATACAGCCACTTTCAATTGATGAATTAGTGATGAAATGCATTTAAAATCATTTCACATCAATATTATTTGATAATAATTTGATATACATGCATAATTCTCACATTATGGACTCAGACAGTCGAAGTAATAGTCAAATGTTCGCAACGCAACGCTGTTGCCAACGTTAGGGAAATTTCGAATAAGATGAGCATAGCAAGGAAATTGATCAAAGCTCAACAGATGTAACCAGCACGGGACATTTCTGGCCTGCTCGGACTATGGCTATGTCTGTTGAGATTTGACAAACTTATCAATTGCCCGGTCACTTGTCTGAACACAGCAAGGAAAGTTTGCATTAATGCATATAGTCCGGCAGGCAGAACGAGTTTCTGCAGGAAACGAGGCCGAAAATGAGACTTTCACAGAGTGATGGACACCCTTTGCCTACTACGAATCCGTGCGTCTGCTGAGTTACAGTGAGTTCCTCTTCTTGTCAGACAAAATCAAAGAAAAACACATGTAAATCCAATGGGACGCAGATTGCAATTTTTGGTTAACCCTTATCGGGAAATGTAACCACAAATTGTGGTTGACAGCAGCTTTTTGAAGCACACTGCATTGGGTATTTGTGTTGAATCATGATTGCACCTATATCACGCTAATTAGTGTTCACGGCAATGTATGTGAAGATATGAAATCACAGATATCACTTTCCTTCGCAAAATGAGACGATTTGAAAATCAGAACTTCGATTCTGGACATGTGACAACAAAATGTGGTAGCTGCGTTCGACTTAATTTCTATGTCAAAAATTCATATTTTCATCTCACATTTCAACCACAAAGTGAAGCTGTAAGTGATTTGAAACAGCCAATACAAACTGCTAATTTCTGATCTTTTGATTTTGTTGAGTTATTCATTTGACTTTTATCACCAGAATGTAAATATATTATAGCTAAAATGCATTGATTTATTTCAGAATTGTGCGCTTTGTAGAGCAAATATGGTAATATATATGTTATTCAGCCCTTTCCTATAAATAAATATATTGTTTCTGTATATTTGCATTCATGATTTAGTTTATAAAGACACACAATTGCCATCTCAGTGCTATGTTGTCCACACCAGAGATTCTCAGGTGAATGATCTAATTGATAAATTGACATGATTTTGGTCATTTCATGATGGAACGACCACGCCGAAGAACATTTATGGAAGCGATAAGCGCTTTGAGAATTTATGATGAAACAAATGCGGGTGATGAAATCGATGAACCGGCATTAGATGTACATGAAGAAGATATCGACGATGACAATGAGGATGTCGAGCAATTTGATGAACCAACTGTGGGTGATATTGAATTATTTTCCGACAATGATGAGGACGATGAGATAGAAGCTGATGATGTTGGTGCAGGAGTCTATGCACAATGATACGACAATGATCTAAGAAGTTCCAGTAGCATACTGTATTCTACGTCACCTATTCCACCAGCTCTTCGACGAAGAAACATTTTGAGAGATCGACCTCGTGTGAAAACATCCGTGTCATCAGAGATCCAATCATTTCGTTTATTCCACACAGAGGACATAACTTCATCAAAGAGAGTTTGGCCATTCCTGAAGTCATTAGATACGAGAATTGCCACTGGCTTTCCAGGAATTATGTCAAGACACCATGTGTCTCTGTGTTATTTGACTGCATTCACCATACATTCGATATTTGTCCTTGTAGAAGAAAGCCGAAATATCGGACCTTGTAAAAATATACACAATTCCTGTCTGTTGAGATTTGACAAACTTATCAATTGCCCGGTCATTTGTCTGAACACAGCAAGGAAAGTTTGCATTAATGCATATAGTCCGGCAGGCAGAACGAGTTTCTGCAGGAAACGAGGCCGAAAATGAGACTTTCACAGAGTGATGGACACCCTTTGCCTACTACGAATCCGTGCATCTGCTGAGTTACAGTGAGTTCCTTTTCTTGTCAGACAAAATCAAAGAAAAACACATGTAAATCCAATGGGACGCAGATTGCAATTTTTGGTTAAAATGAAATTTTCTATGTTTTTGCTTATCAACTGGACAGTATTAAGTCTAGAGGAATAACTTTTGACACGTCTTCAGGTCATTTTTTATTATGTGCATGTTCTATTATCATGCTTCTGATCGGCACTGTATGTGAGAATGTGGTTGAATGTGGATAAAGTTGCTCAAAATGTTTTATGTTTGCCGACATTAAGAGGCTCGCCAAAAATAAACGTGCTTAGCTTTATAGACAGGGGTGCATGAATATGAAAGGAAATGATTTGAAGACATTCCATGTCAAATTCTCTGATTAAACGAAATGTACTTAGCCCAGAGTCACAATTTTTAAGATTTTTCAGACTCACATGATTAAGGCAGTCTAATTTTCTATTGACTGGCATTGAGGTAGGAGCATTTCACCGTCCATCTCCGCATTCCCAATGAAAATGGCATATAAGTGATTCTTATGATTCACAATTTGGACTCGTAGATATCTCAAGCTTGACATACTTTAGTGTTCTGAGCTGCATGGGCTATGTAGAAAATTATCATAGATTTGAGTTATTTACATATCAAAATCTTGGATTTTTGATGTCATAGATTTTAGGTTCAGTAACAATGCACATATTACATTTCAAATGATCAGTCCAAATCGACGATTCAGGCTGTCATTTGAAAGGTAATATATCAATCATGCCTAGTTTTCGAAAGCATCAATGAGTCATACAGCCGAGGACGCATAGCGGCTGAGGCTGTAAGGATCATTGATGCTTGAAAAAGCTAGGCATCATTACTATTGTAGTGAATGCGTGCTATGATTCATGCACATGTAGAAGTCTGAAAGTTTCTGGCTACATACATAGATAGTGGTTTTTGTCATCAATGTAATAATGCCGCATAGCATTCACTACAATCGTCGTTGTTGTTTTTTTATCGTCAATACATCTTGATTCTTATCAGGCTACTGAGATAAAAAAATACAATTCGATTATTTAGCTATCTTAAGCACACTATTTCATCACAATTTCACTATCATACAAATTTATAAACGCTTATGAATGTCAAGCAGTTGGAAATGCGTTTGTATGGGTATTTAAAATGCGCTTGAGATTCTAAAGTAGCAAACCCACGATTCAGTAAATTTGAAAACTATGAAAATCACGGAATATTAGCATCGTTGCATTATTTCACGCAATCAATTACGATAATCTATTTTGTCGTCATTAAGTGAAATTCATAAATAGGAATATTGGCTGTCTAAATGTTGAAAATAACTATCCAATTATCAAGATGTCTAGTGCAAATGTGTAATGCATAAATAGAATGTATCGCCCAAATCCCATTTTAGCGCAAAATTTATTCAGTTGTGGAATAACTTTTGTAATTGTAGTTTATGATTCGATATGTATATTCAAATTGGAAAAATGATACACCATCTTGAAGCCGATGCGCTCAACATTACTATGCTATCAACACCACATTAAATATCCTTCAATATTCCGCTTAAATATTCATCCCTAGGGAATTTGCCAGATTTTGGACATAGCGCTAGGGTAGTGCTGGCTAGCACTAGGATAGTTACTATTTTTATTAATACGAAATCCTAGCGCTAGGTCTTAGACATAGTGCTAGCCTAGCGCTACCCTTTTGCTACCTTTATTAATACGGAAGTTGCTGCTAGGCTAGGACTAGGGTAGAGCTATGGTAGTGCTGGGCTAGCGCTATCTTTATTAATACGACCCGATGCCAAATACACTGCCATACTGCTACATGCGATACGGTATATATGAAATCACAGATAAAGAAGGAACATCGGCAGAATTTAGAAATGTAATAGAGCGCTAGCCCGCGCATTTTCGGAGGATGATTTCCAGACACATTGATAATCCCAATTTACCCTAATTCACCCAAAAATTTGGCTTGATTAAACCTAAGGGAAGAAAAAAGTTGGATAAAAGAATAGCTGGGGCTGTATTCGGAAATCAGAGAGGCGAGGCTATGACAGAGAGTCCATCGACAGAAAGGGAGGCGAAAAATCCATGAATCAGTCAGAGGACACTCCTATTTCATAGCATGAAACACTCAAGAGAACATGTATAAGAGAACTATACAGGGGCGACTGCACGTAATGAAGTTCGAAAGGCGTTGCGAGTAGATTCGAAAATGTGGCTGCAGGAGAAATACCGACTGATAGAGCAGAAGACACGCCAAGCATAGCTGTTGATCAGAGATATCAATAGAAAATGTGAACCGAAACAACGATTTGTTAAAAATCGCGATGGACACCTGTTTCAGACATCCGAAGAGACTAAGGAGAGATGAACTGAGTACTGCTGAGACTGCATCCGTAGACGGATGACTATGACACCACAGTAGTGACGGAACTTGAAGACATGGCACTCCAAGATAACGACAGAAATGACGAAACACTCGGGTGTGACCAAGAAACCATAACCATACAAGGCTGCCGGTACAGATGGCAACACAGATGGTTACATGCAGGTGGAGTACAATTGGCAGAAGAGCTGTTCATTATATGCGGTCAAGCATAGTCTGAAGAGAAAGTTCCTGATGAATGGAACAAGTCGGTGATAGCGATGCTGCCAAATAAAGGAGATCTAAGCATCTACAGCAACTAACACACCTTATCTCTGATAAACTACATGTGCAAAGTGTTCTTACTGATCATCCTAGCGCGTTTAAAAACTTCTGTCGAGCATTTCCTGGTAGAAGAAAAAACAGGAAAAAACGTGCACGCTAGAAGCGCATGCAAGAGAGAGAGAGAGAGAGAGATATGTTTATTCGTTCTTTGAATGGCAATCGGAATATATATATACAAGACATTCGAAATGCATTGACAATCAAGATCATATAAGTATAAAGTTAATCACAAAAGGAAGACGATGAAATTATGCTCATTTTCGGAAAAAAAGAGCTTCTTCGTAAAGATGTACGGGAGTAATAAACAGAAAGTCGACCACTGGGAAGGGTAGGTGGGAAAAGGTCTTTGATGAATGTGTCGGTGAAAGGGATCTCATGCAACACCTTTAAAGCTGACGACACCCTTCGCGTTGTAAGATCAGGTACATGTAGGTCAGTGATGCCCTTTATCCTGAGACATCTGCTTTGAACTCCTTGTAGGCGTCTGGAGTCTTCAGTGGATAAGCCAACGAAGGCGGGAGATGCATACTCAAGTAAAGTTCTGATGAGGGATGCATATATTGATCTGAAGTCCTTCATTGTTGTACATGACTTCATTCGCCGTAGTATATAAATTCGTTGAGCACATAGTCTTTCAATGTAGCTGACATGAGCACCCCATCCAAAATTCCCATCCATAATGACACCAAGAAAACGGACATTCTGCTTGAAAGTTATATCAGCAAGCTCGCTTTCGAGGTCAACTACTTCCTGAAAATCTCCTCGATATCTGATCAATCCCGTAGTTTTATGTTCGTTCAGTTGCATATCATTTCTAAATGACCAATTGCGTATGACAGTAATTTCAGATTTTATTCTCTCAATATCATGACGGACGAAGGACTTTCTAATGCCAAATGTTATTGCAAGGTCATCAACAAACTTCACCATAATAGTGTCCGAATTAGACGGCTGCAGAGATGAGACGTAGAGACCAAACAGATAAGGACCCAGCAGTGATCCCTGGGGGACACCACTGGTCACCTCACTCAATGCACTCTTGCGACCATCTAAGCGAACTCGTTGTTGGCGATCACTGAGATATTGCTTCAGCCAAACAACAAACCCTGCTGGAACGTTCATCTGAAGGACCTTTTGAACCAGATCGTGGTGACAATGAGACAGTGAGTGCATAGACGTGAACGCTGAGAAAGACGGATAAGTATGATGCCTTTGAGTTGCGGTGCTTCCGAAGGATGTTAGGTGTTAGATGGTTTCACCGGACCACCAATTATGAAGTCCTGATGAGAGTAAAGCCAAAAGTCACGGCTTGTGTAAATGATTAAGAAGCGCAAAATGAGTCTCTTCGGCCACATCTGCCGCATGAAAGATCATTGGCCAGTGAAGACCGTGCTGTTTGGTATCACGAATGGCAGCAGCCGTAGAGGCAGACGCAAGATGTTCAAAATTGACAGAAGGACAGAGTAGGCTTATAAGAATGATAGACACTATGAAGAATACTGACTTCTATGATTCTCAATATGGTCAATGAGAGTCATCTGGTATTGCAATGTGCGACAAAAAACTTTTCTTTATTTGAATTTGTCATAAACGTTCTTGGCAATTATGATGTATGAAACTCAGTGGTTACCTCATTGCAGTTGGCATTTAAACGCCTTGAGCACATTTTTCACATTTTTTCTATAATCAGAAAAATAGAATTTTCTTTTTCAGACGATTTCATTCAAATAGAAGATAAGGCCTACCCTTTGTACAACCTCAGTGCTACACGGAACATCACTCTAGAGCACTAGAAAATGCATGTAGAGTCTGCTACTTGCAGCTATAATCGATTATTATCGATTAGGTGGTAGGATAGCTCAGTTGGTTAAGGACCGCGCTTCGGTGCGGAAGTGCAGAGGGTCCAGTGTTCGAGTCTGTCCGCCTCGGGAGGTACCACACCTCTCACTAGAGGTTGATAGCCCTAACCTGGTGAGAGTTGCGAGTGTGTGAAGGCCGCCTCACCCCTAGCTTGCTAGAGTGGCTTCGCGCATTGGGTGTGACAGGGATGAATAAATAAAAATCCTTGCTCAACTGTTTAACTGTAATTTGTAACATTAAATTACGAAAATCACTTGAGTTGGAATATCGCAACTTTTAGTTCACAAGAAACTGATTATTTTGGTAAGTCAATTTCATTAATAACCAACTATATACCCTAACTAAGTCTGCAGCTAAACAGCTAGTAGAGGAACTGGATAAATGCTTAGTAATTGACACTATTTAAAATCATCTGAAGAAAAGTTATGGTCCAATCAAGGTCTTCTTGGTATTACGAAAAGTAAACATGGACAAGTTAAAGGCAACCCTGTGGTCAAAACAACAGTACGATCATGATGTCTCGGTATTTTGCACAACACAACTTGAAAACATACTTAAATCATAACTAGCAGTTCATCCACTGCTCTTTCATGATCTTCGAGAGAAAATTAGATATCGAAAACTATGAAAAAGAATAGACGCTACAGTCGCTCATTTATCTGCTTCTCCCCATCAAAAAGATTTATCACACTGCTAAACGTCTTACGTCATTGACCAGATGAATTCCTTAATCATTGTGTTTATTGTCTGCCCCATTATATCATCTTCATTAAATATATGACTCTGCTTACTAAAATGTTTTCCCAATTTCGTCTACATCGAGTTTTAGCCTCTATGATTCTTCCATTTTTGTCGATGTATTTAAGTTTCGCTGACATAGTTCCAATCGCGTTCTGTGCATTCATTGAGATATACTGCACTATATTGCTTTCCTAGTTATAACTAATTGATTTTGGCTAGTTGTCATGTTTTGAATGGAATTGGAAAGAGCCAATATTGAAAGATGTTGATTTTGTTTTCTTTTTCGTTATTTATTCACAATTAATTTCAGTTAACACCCGTTAGCTATCTTCAGGTAAAAAAAAGGAAATTAGAAGATCTAATAGAAATCTAAAAAGTCATGACAATGTCAACGTCTATGTACTAAGTCTATAGTGGCACATAGGGTGAATATAAAAGGGGATGGGCTGCGAGACATGAGGTATTGGGCTACATAGTACTAATAGCATCTTTGTGATGACTTGACTAGATGGGAAAACATAGAACATAGTAATGGATTGATAATACAAAAGGCTTGAGCGATAAGTACATGCACAGTGTACATATTATATAAGTATAAAATAGCTATGCAATAATTGGAGGAATGTAATGTATTTAGCACGGAGTCAAGAATTGTAAAAGACATGAGGTGTGAATTAGAAATCTGACACCGGTATAACATAACATATTGTCATGTTTTGATGATTTTTTATGAAACATTTTAATCAGAAAGAAAATCTGCACAATTGTTGAGCTCGATTTTTTGTTGATTGTGGGTTTCATTTATTTAATATAATGTGCTTCACGAAGTCTAAGGTTTGACATTCAGCCTTTTATGTAAACCCTTTCATATTGAGTCAATGTGTCATTACAGACTTTTGTACATTAGACGTCGGTGTAAATGTTAAATTTTATACTGGACCAGCTAATTTCCATCCTCTCTTGCCTGAAGATAGCTAACGGGTGTTAACTGAAATTAATTGTAAAACAATAACGAAAAAAATAAAATCGACATCTTTCAATATTGGCTCTTTCCAATTACATTCAGAACATTGCTTTCCTAGTGCATGTCCTTTCTCAAATTGTCACTCAATTATCTCTTAATACAAACAAAATCAGTTGACAAGGAAAAGAGAAGCGCTAGGAAAGCAATAGGGCCTATATGCGTAGTTTGCAGCAATGAACTCGCAGAATGCGATTGGAATGTCACTGAAGCTTCAATACTGTGTTCATCGCAATTGGGAAAACGATTTTCAGTAAGCAGTCAAAAAAATTTCATTCTTCTGCTACGAATGCTTGGTTTAGTGTATTAGAAGTTTGTCTATAGCTACATATGTGACCTGTCTTTTCGTTTGGGTCATAAGAAACATATAAAGTGTAAGATGACATATAAAGCACATTGCATCGATCATTTTAGAAATGCTGTATACAAATCATCTTTGTTTAGCTCAAGATTATCGACATAACAAGTAAACTTAATATTTCATCACGTGATGTATTATTTTTGATAGATAAATGAAGAGTAGATACATGATTGGACTAGACTCAACTATTATTATTGGAGCAAAATCAATTTTAAATGTAATCACAAGAAACACGGTCTAAGCAAACATTGATATTTTTCTTTCAAAAGGCTTGCAGCTTAGGTTATAGGCCAAATTCTTTCTTTCTTCAACACTTGCCGCGTAATAAGATCTGAGTTAGCCTTATGTGATACAAGAATTGTAGAACATCATAAGATAGAATATTCTATATATTGTAGCTGTTTTGATCATTATAATAAGGGCGCTTGGTACCCCTACTGTACCAAGCGCCCTAATTGAAAATTGAAAATTGAAATATATTCGAATGTTATTGCATGCGTCTTAATGCTATTACATACCTGTTCATTACTTAATAAATGAGTATGTAATCAGAACAAAAAATAGCTTCGACAAGGGCGCTTGGTACACTTATTGTATCAAGCGCCCTTATTGGAAATTAAAAATTTGTGTTTTATGCACTTTGGTTCTGATACATAGCTGTTTACTAACATATAAATGAATTTGTAATTAGAGCTAAAAAAATTTGTACCAACCGCCCTATTTTCTTGAATTTTGTACACAGCGCCCTTTTTGTACAGTGAACCCTGATTATTGTTATAATGTACGATGCGCCCGAATTTCTGATAGTCGCGTGTACCAAGCGCCCCAATCATTATAATAATAATCATTGATGAGCGAAACACAAAACTACACGGTGCATTGAATTGTCAATATAAGTTGATGTTTGGATATTACTTATCAGCTTCATACATAGGATAACTATCAGACAGTCTCATCGATATTGTTTAAAAGATAATATCGCAGAAATATTTCAAAAAGAAAATATATTTGAACATTTTTATATCAGACAAGAGAAAAGAATTGTCTTCAAAACAATCCAACGGAGACAAAGCTGCCAACAAGAAAAGCATACAGTAGTGAATTAATTTTTACCTCTAAGTAAACATGAAGGCACTCCATACCATCCGTGAAATAGGATTAACTTAAAGACAGCATCATAACGAGCAAACGCTAGCATTCAAAAAAGGTGGCGGAATTAATCAACTTGGACAGGTTTGAATATCTCATTCCCACTTGCGTAATTTACGCAAAGTTGCAGCTTATTATCTACATTACTCAACTAGTTCATGATTGCCTCTTTATAGTATTCCACGAGTTAGATATCCTAAATGCCCGAATCCGTAGGGTGAGGCATGGATATCTATATGTGATTCCATGGGTGAGGGCTATTTAAATCTAGCGAGCTAGAGTGCTATGCTGAAGCAATCTCATGCACGAGTTGCGTAGAGAATTGCATTTGTCGACGTACTATGATGATCAAAGACAGATTGTGATTGACATGTCTATGATTATCAAGAGTATTTGAATAGAAATTTAGCTTGATCAATCATGTCAATATCTACATGTTTTCACAGATCTATACTAATGTAGGACAAGAGCACTCATAATTGGCATAGATAAATCTCCTTCCAGTGCATTGGAGTAAATATCATTTCTCGTACGGGCAATAATATGCTGTACAGGTAAAATAAAGCGATAGGATATCTACATTTCATGCATGGAGACAAATAAACTTTATTGTGGAAGCAATTATGACAGAGATTTTTGTACTGTGAAATATAAATGTACATCTATTTCACTGGTTTATTTGTGCTGGATATAATTAGGAATTTTAAATGAAATTTTAAATGAATTCAGGAATCAAGAATCGCTAAAATGGACTTTTACATGAAGAAGTACTTTTAGCCTTAGATGTTTACTAAATGTACACAACGACTAAATGCATGAATAAGTGTTTCAACTTTGAATAGAAACTGTTAGTGATAAGTTTTTGCACTGATTTTACTCAAATTGAGAGCTCTTGCGTTATTGTCATGAAACAATCCATGAAAGGAGACATTCATCATATTCAAAGAACATTCCTTATGCAAACGCAAAGCGACGAAAATGAAAATGAAAAAACTAATGGAAGATTTACTTTTCAATCTCTTTCAGTTTATAGTTTAAAATGAAATTTTAAATGAATTCAGGAATCAAGAATCGCTAAAATGGACTTTTACATGAAGAAGTACTTTTAGCCTTAGATGTTTACTAAATGTACACAACGACTAAATGCATGAATAAGTGTTTCAACTTTGAATAGAAACTGTTAGTGATAAGTTTTTGCACTGATTTCACTCAAATTGAGAGCTCTTGCGTTATTGTCATGAAACAATCCATGAAAGGAGACATTCATCATATTCAAAGAACATTCCTTATGCAAACGCAAAGCGACGAAAATGAAAATGAAAAACTAATGGAAGATTTACTTTTCAATCTCTTTCAGTTTATAGACCAGAAGAGAGTTTTCTTACTAAAAAGTGAATCAAACAGACACATTGATTACTCAAATGAAAGCATAAGCCAATAAATGGTTGATGTTCTCTTTTATTCAAATCCTTTGATTGTTAAGGTGTATTCTCCTGTTTCTTTTGTAAGTAATGTATCACTTCTTATACAGTGGGAAAAGCATCAAACAAGCGAGGATTTGATACGAGTACCTTTTCATTTTGATTTCACGAACGTGACATTTTTTGAATGAAAAGGCAAAGAGAATGGCATTGTTTCGACTCAAACACGATGTGGATATATATGCATGCTCCCTGCAAGTTTGCACCACCACAATCAAGAAGTACCAAGTTTACTCATTATGAAGGTTTCCACGATTCTTGCTGCTCTTGCAATCTTCTCATGTCTCGTCTTCTCAACTGAGTCACAGTCAACTTCTTCAGACTCAGGCTCAGACTCAGGCTCAGGCTCAGACTCAGGCTCAGACCCGGCTCAGGCTCAGACTCAAACGGTAAATGCGAAGACAAAAAAGCAACTGAGCGGCTTACACCTGCTTCGATCCCTCAGTATATCAATTTTGTTCCAAGTCTTGCAATGACTGTGATAAAGCCAAGGCTAACGAGTACTCAGCTATTTATCGCGATTCCTCAAGATGTGAAGATGCAAGCCTCTCCGGAAACTGTGAAAAGTGGAAGGCAAGATACCCTTCCGGAAACTACTCCTGTCAGAATGAGAGAAGCTCCATTCACAGTGCATGCCGAAAAACATGCGGACTGTGTAATTAACTAAAGTAAGAACCTCAAAGATCTGAAACTCTAGATGATCGATCATCTCACTTCCGCAACATCTTTGAGAACTGACTGACATTGTCTTTCAATGTACATGTAATTGCAATGATTTTCTTCTAAAGCAATAAAACACTCATTCAAGCTGATAAAAGCATCAAAGTATTTTTCTACACGAACAAAGCAACATACTACGCTTAAGGCATGGCCAGCCGAAATGACTACATGGGCCACTTTGGATGGCTCGCCAATTAACCCACAGCCCGTTGATGATTTTTGATCAACGAAAAGATTTTTGAGGATAAAAATCGAGCCAAATTGTGCGGTGCAGATGCACCTAACATTTTCTGACAATCAATTTGAGGGAAAAATGAAACAAACTGTCGATCCGTTGCTTCGAATTTCAACATGGCAACGAACAATCTCATGGCCGAGATTGTTCGTTGCATAAAAAAAAACTAAACTATGTTGGTGGAAAAAATCGGGGCACGGTTCTCCCATAGAGCGCTTTTTGAAACATTCATGAGGCCTTGAGTCAATTAGTGTTTCTACAAAACAGAAAGTGTTCAATAATAATATACTCACTAAAAGTTTCTTGAATGGAATTTTATTTTGTACAGTATTGTCATGAAATTTTCAAGAAACCATTCTACGTGTGTTTCCTTTCTTGAGATGTTCCACACATTTAAGCAAATATAGAGTAGCATCTTCAGCTTGAGTTATACTTGATAACCTTCATTGTAGGCATGTGCATATTGAAAACAGAAGACAGATAACGCTATATTTCTAAGAGGACAAAATGAAACAAGCAAAGATTGAAAATGAATTTCGACAGCACCATGTCTCAAGAAGAGATCCCTTCTCATCTTCTGGCTACGAGTTATAATCGAGTACGATTCAGTGAGATATCTATAATTCAAACCGCACTTGACACAGCCATCATGAGAGAGTGCGTTGCTTCGATGACCCTACAAAGGATCAAGTTCGGAGCTGACGGATGCAAACCGTGATGCGAATTTGGTGATGCTTAGGATGTGTAGTGAGATGAATTGAAGAATTCGTATCTTCATTAGATTGTGGACGCTGTGTTATGTGGAGATTCGATGGAGCTGAAGGGTATCTCCCATCACGTCATCAGTTAATCGGAAACCAGCATTTGGATGTATGTTCTGTGGTGCTGAAAGTTTGTTAGGATTCATCAACTAGTTATGAGGTTAGGACACTTCGCGATCATGCAGCGTCTCGCTCAAGTTTACTTGATTCTACCACACTGCAACTCTGATGTCGATGAATGTT
>CAJQUW010007964.1:5000-100902 GCA_907163375.1 Prostheceraeus crozeri | reverse complement strand
TCCTATTTTGTATTTTTTTTTATTTTTGTATCTATTTTAGCTGTTTTTTTTATAAATTTCGGGGGGTCCCTATTTTTTTTTTTCTACTTGTCCTGGTCCGTCCAAAATGACACTACTTGCATTACGTCAATAATTCTCAGACTGATGGGTGGATAATTTCTGAGCCCTAGTCGACGGTAATCAGGGAAATAATATCCGAGCAACAACGAAGTCGAGCCGCACAAAAAGTTTCGGCAATCAGGATAAAGATGAGAATATTCAAGCATATGTTCCATAAAATACAAAAATACATTTGAACACATCTTCACAATGTGAATAATAAAGCTCACCGATCAGAAATTCGTCCGCGCCATCTTTTAATCACACAACAGTTGCTTCAGAGAATAATGACAGCATTTTACAGATTGGAAAATCTATTCGTTCGTTAAAATAATATATCTCCCTTTGCTCTATCTTTAAAATATAATGAAATAAAAACGAAATCATAGAAAAATGAATAAAAACATAATAAATTGTGACGGCCATTGATTAATACAAATGCTCCCTCAATCTTCACAGACCTCTTATTTATCCTAGTTCTAGAATTCCCCCTAATTTTGCAGCTAAGATATCCTATCTTCTCTTCATTGAATGGATTCATCATCTTCTTTCAATTATTTTAGAGAACTTCAAATTGCACCACACTTCACTGATGCAGACTGAGAAGCAAAATAATCGAGTTAAATTGTCGATGTTTTATCCAATTACATTTTAATTAATTTCCCCTATTTAGATAGCAGAATTTTTTCGCTGCTTAAATGATCCTGTTGAAACAAGCGTGGTGGAATCGCGATTAATCAATAAGTGCCATCCTAAAATGAACAGACGTCATGAGACAACCGGAGCTATACTGCGTACCTAACGAGCCAGTTTAGACAGTGTCATTTTATTGCTGCCTTGCCTTGAGAAAGGGTCTGGACCCGAAACGTCGGCTGTGTACATATTTTTTATTCGTAATTATTTAGTGGCATTAAATTACTCGGGAGAGAAAACTGATATTTTTCACATCATTGATTCATAGTGAGATATACTTTGATCGATTATTCATTGATATTACAACCATAAATATTGTGGATTTTTCTAAATAACATGTTAATGAAACGTAAGTGATTTGAACTTCAGGTGGAATTTCAATCATTATAGAAACCTTATAAATCCTATAGAAATATTTGCCATTGAACATCTCAACAAAAGGATGTAACTAGCACCTGTCCTGAAAAGCTTGGACATACACGTATTTAACTGAAGTTTGTACCATTTTCAAGTGTACACTGCACATATATTTGAATAAATTTATATTTAAATAAATATAATCAAATAAATATATTTGATGAGGTTCCATGACGAAAGTAGAATTCGCAACCTGTTTTCATAACATTGAATTATGAAGAGTGACATATAAAACGTACCTAAGAAAATTTCATGCAGAAGAACAAAAATTTTCACAGATTTTTCGAGTGCCTGCACGTCAAAACCTTTGATCTGAAAAGGGCTTTCTCGACCTCAATCATCCTTCCTCTATGACCTCAATGTCCTGTATGCAATGTGTTTTACATTCTTTTGCAACAAATGAATATGGATGCATGAGATAATTATATTGGCATTGATGAAACCGAATGACATCCTAATTCTTCGCAGCAAAAATTTGTTTCTATTCTGTCTACATATTCGGTTGAAGAATTCAAAATTCATTGGTCATAGTGGTCGCAGTGAATGGCATTCTCTGCGGGGACAATGAACATAATGATAAATTAAATGCTATCTCGGACTCTAATATCAATATTAATATGCTGACTTAGCCATTCATCCATCACATTGAAAATGTGTCAGTCACGCATCAAGATCACAGACCTAGGAGCAACTGGCCTCACGCGATTAAAGTAGTACATCTGGTCCACTTCTTAACTTGTGTTTATTATGCACGTCACTTCACAAGTTGTCGCTATTAACTAAAGACCGCTGAATTCTTTCCTAATTTAGTAACACGAGGCGGCTTCACTTTCCCGACGCTGCGAGATGGACACAGTCTATGCTGGCCTTGACCGCAGCTGCTCTGCTCTGGCGTCCCAATTACGCACTGCTCACTGCCTGATTCTGCGCGCCTACCTTTACCCAGCTAGCCGAGCATCCGATCCCACTTGTCATGACTGCCATGAGGAAGATGATGCAGCGAGCACTTCCTCCTACGATGCTGCACACACGGGGACCTACGTCAATCGACGTTTGGAGCTACCCCGACTATCAATAACGTGTTTTCAGATCTCAGGTCCTTAATGTTGTATGTGAAAAGTACGGGTCGCTCGCGTCCCCGTGTATGAGGATTGTCTCCAGTGCGCCGTCCAATAAAAAAAAGTAAATGGCTTTAAAAACGAGGATCAATAATTACTTACATTTTTTATAGCACATATATCACAAATGTGCTTATTTGGGATATCTTCATATTCAAGGAAGCTGAAGCACAGAGAATGTTGCCACTTACGACAACTATCACATACTATCATTATTCCATCATCCTGAAAGATAAGTGACTTTGTTACAGAGGCAAAGTACATACATGAATATGCTTGATTATAATGATTAATATTTATCAGATACCAGCATCATTAAAGCCATCAATCACTAGCCTTCATGTGTATCAAGGGCCCCACAATAGTCTTCTGAGCCCCTCCACCAGCAACAACTTTTTCATCAATATCACGGTCCCTCCACAAGAAAGTATCATGGACCGTTATCGAGAATCAAAGCCCTCTACCAATTTCAAGACTAAGCATCGTAACCTAAAATCAAGGGTCCTTGCAAGCATCGACAGTCCTTATCGTTGTATGATTGAAGGGCACCAGAAAATCGAAGAGCCTAAGAAAGTTAAATTCTCTTACAACCAGGGTTCCATTTTTTGTTTAGGTTCGTTTCAAACATCATTTAGCTATGCCGAGTGGGTTATCATGCACATCTTAGCACGTTTCAGGAAGAAGCATAATCCAAAATAGCAGTGTGTGTAAGAGTAGATGTAAACAAGGTTTCTCGATATTGTGTCCCAGTAAGGCCCTTGCAGGGTGTACTTTGAAGCAGATTTTCCGGAAAAGTTGCCGTCCGAATGTGATAAGTTAAACTACAAATCTTTGAAGCTTGCAAAACAGATAACTTTCAAATGGATAATTTTAAATAGGAAAGGAATGTATAAAGAATACAGCCATCATCGAATGAGTGGATTGGATAATTTGCTAGACGTAGAAGGTCATCTATAAACACAAGAAAAAGAAAAGATGAAAGAGTGAAACCCTGAGAGACACGGGGATTGACCGTGAAACGATCGGAGAGGAATTCATCAGCACGAACTAAAATAAAACGGTCAGTCAAGAAATCCTCTATCCACCTCATGACTTCAGCATGGATTAGGTGAGAAAGAGGCTCATTGACAAGAGCTGGGTGCCAGACTCGATCGAATGCCTTTGATATGTCAAGGGATACTACTGTGGACTCTCTTAACTTGTCGAGCGATAATGACCAAAGTTGTTTACTTCTGAACGAGAAGAAGGACTTAAAGAAAACAGACGATGACTAAACAAAATATGAAATTTGAGCTGTACAAACAAGCTTTAGGGAGACAAAGGCTTAAGGGATTACAAGCTATAATAAAAGTGATTACAATTGGACGATAATTATAAGCATTGGATACGGACTATGCACGGATTTTTGACCCTCACTTCTGTGGGAAAATTGGGAAGAATGGCCATCTACCCGATCTGGGGCCAACCCATGAGTGAGAGAGATGCCCAACTCTGAGGCAACTCTGAGAATGGTGAGTGACCAGATGATATATCAAGAGTTTCAATTTCTTTAACACCTTCAAAACTTTCCTCTCACATGCGTGCATGTTGAAGACATACATCGGAGCATTATCAGCAACAGGCTGTGGAGGCACCTGGTTGGTTGGATCCTGAGTAGAATTAGAAGCGAAAAACCTAGCAAACAGGCTAGCCTTGTCAGTCGCTGATGTGACGGATAATCCTGAAAACAATCGCAAAGAAGGAAACTAGAACCACAGAGGGTAGAGCAAATAGCCTTAGACAAAGACCAAAACGCGTGGCCGCCGGTTGGACACTACGAAATTTCACGGAAACCCGCCCAATGTACTTAGTTTTGGCACTCTCAAATATTGCCTTGCAAGAATGGTGACCGGAACTGTAACCGGCGTTGTTCATAGCGGCGTGAAAGCGCACTTGAAGAATTAGTAGTAATCCCATCCCAGGCGCAAGTGCAAAATGTGCAACGATGAGTCATCATGCTGACTCAGCCCCCCCTCTGGAAGGAAGGGAGATGGCAAAGGATGTGCTGGGAGGAATGGGTCCGAGAGGAAGAAACAGTTCCCTTCCCCCCCTCTGCAAGGAAGGCAGATGGCCAAGGATAAGCTGGGAGGAATGGGTCCGAGAGGAAGAAACAGTTCATTACCCCCCCCTCTGGAAGGAAGGAAGGAGTTTTCCAGCAAGGGGTGGAATCTAGGAAGGAAGGCGGTAGGAATGTGGGAAGGATAGAGTGAGAAAAGGTGGGTTTTGGTGGTTTTGGGATGAGAAAAGTCGTTTTTCGGTATGAAGGAGGGTTCGGGTGGGAAATTGGAGGTCAGATTCGGAATCTACGTGAAATTTTGGGTTGGGAAGGAAGGCGGGAGGAGCAGCAAGGGGTGGAATCTCTGAAAACGGCAGAGTTGGAAAAAGACGGGTTTTGGTAGTTTTGGGATGAGAAAAGTCGTTTTTTGGCATGAAGAAGTAAGTGCTCGGACGGGAAAACGGAGGCCAGATTCGGAATCCACGTGAAATTTTGGGTTAGGAAGGATGTTTCCAGCGAAATCGGAGAGAAAAAATTTCGAGGACGTCCCCCCCCTCTGCAAGGAAGGGAGATGGCCAAGGATGTGCTGGGAGGAATGGATCCGAGAGGAAGAAACAGTTCCCTACTCCCCTCTGGAAGGAAGGAAGGAGTTTCCCAGCAAGGGGTGGAATCTAGGAAGGAAGGCAGTAGGAATGTGGGAAGGATAGAGTGAGGAAAGGGTGGGTTTTGGTGGTTTTTGGGATGACAAAAGTCGTTTTTCGGCATGAAGGAGGGTTCGGATGTGAAAACGGAGGCCAGATTCGGAATCTACGTGCCATTCTGCATCTAGAGGGTGAGTTTCAAGTAAATCGGAGAGAAAAAGTTGAAAATTTTCCTCACACTGGGTCTCCACACGGGATTTTTTCGCGAAAATGTTAAATTGTGGCCACCTTTGGCGGTAAATAGCGGAGGATTGGAAGTGAATGAAGAGCTCGGGTTTCTTTTAGGAGCAAGACCGCACTTTTTTCTGTAGGATCCTATCTTTTCAGATCTGTGGAAGGTTTCGTTTCCAAATGAGAGCCTGTTAAAACTCGAGTTTTTGCGCATTTTCCAAGATTTTAGAACTTTTGAAAAAACCGAGTTTTTTCAACTCGGCTCCTGGTCATCGTAGAGAGTCGAGGGATGTCTTAAATGAAAGGTGAGAGCGAGAAAACGTGGCTATCGAAATTTGCAGCTCAATCGGAGCACTAGAACCGGAGATAGACGGGTTCAAAGTTTTTGGATGACGGATCTTACGTCATCAGCTGATCGCCATAAAACTATATAAGCGGGGAACCGACAGAGACTTTTCATTAAGACGAGAGCGATTGTCAAAGGTAGGTCGTCTCTCCGTAGCTCCGATGATAGCATCGGACATTCAAATTCCGGGTTTCTGTAAGAAACCGACTTAGAAAATTTCATTGCTGATATCAGCTAAGCCGTCAGACTTAAAGGTTAGCCAGGAGATGGCCTTCGTCTCCAGGCCATAAAAGACTCCAAAACTTTAAGGGCTTGTAACTTTGCTTCTACAAGTCCGTTTGACTTGATTCAAAAAAGAGTCGATCGCTATTGATCAGACCTATAGTGACAGACTACTTATAAAATTTCATAAGTAGTGCTAAATAGTTGAAAAATTTAAATTCACTATTTTTGGAGGTTTTCTGGGGTTTTCGACCCTGCTGAAGTCAATGAAGGCATGGGTAAGTGTGTGCGAGCCAGTCTTCTCATGATACAAGCGGCTTTTCACTGAAAGCGAGCAAGACACGGAGAGTTTTGCTGTAATATTCCTTTGACAGGGTGTTCCTTCGGGACGGCGGATGATGCCGTAGTGATAAGTGTGGCAAGGGAGTGTGTCATATTTTAGACTGAAACCGCTGGAGCAACTCATGTCTCATGTTGGGCATTTGACACAGTTCTCAACGTAGCTCTTTGAACGCCAATCGGTTGAGTCTTAGCTATCTTGTCATGGGTGGCATCTAAACATCTCCATTGCAAAACGCTTGTGAAGTTGCTATCCCTCTCTACGACTTGCTATCAAGCTGATCAAAGTCTGCCAACCTCTTACCAACTCCACCGGTTTTCATGTCTGGCTATCAAGTCATTGACGGTGAAAGTTACGGAGATTTTCGGTGTCATACTTCCTGTTGGTGGGCGTTCTTTCGAGACAGCGGTGAAGTCCGTAGCGATGAGTACTGCACGGGACGTTGGCAATGGTAATCCTTGTGAAACCTCTCTGCGTCATGTTTCCAAGTGGTTGCCTTTCGTCTCAACGTTGTACTCTGACCGCCAGGGCGACATTTAGCTATTTGCCACAGGTTACCTCATAAAATTTCCATTGCACTTGTCTCCCGATGTTGGTCACACATGCGAGAATGAACCATGAGTTCTGCTTAACTCTATCATGGAGACGAAATGATGAATGGAATGAATTGGAAGGGGCATTCATGCGCCACACGCAACCACAAGCCCATTTCTCTCTTCGCTAGTGAACAAGCTCTTGTTAGTGTAGTCAGAAAGTTTATCATGTTTTTGCAAAAGCAAAGTTTAGTCAAATAGTTTTACTGTGACACACGTTTGTGAAAGTAAAGTTTGATCATCGAAGTTTTATTCGTGAGTGTCGTCAGACAGTGTATCATGGTTTGCAAAAGCAACGTTTAGTGTAGTCAAATAGTTTTTACAGCGACACATGTTTGTGAAAGTAAAGTTTGATCATCGAAGTTTTATTCGTAAGTGTAGTCAGAAAGTGTATCATGTTTCATGAAATACAAAGTTTAGTGTAGTCAAATAGTTTTACTGTGACACACGTTTGTGAAAGTAAAGTATTAGATTACACTGAGTCATCAATACTGTCAAAGGTGTACTGGTCATATCAAGCATATTCAACTGAGTGTCCATTCCTGACACTCATCATCATTTGAAATTATTTGAAGATGAATAGTTGCATTCGTTTCCCAACTTCATGGTCTGTAGCAAGAGAGCTTGGTTATTCGTTGAAGGCTATAGAAAGTGTTACAAATGTAAATGAAAATATTAAAGCTGGCGCTTTAGTTGAAAGACTAATGGATCTAGATGAGCATGCTATGAATCATCATTTGGATCGAAGATGGATAGAGGATTTTTCCATGCTGCAATGTAATGACAGTGAAAATAGGCGGATGAAATTGGAGCGACCTGGAGTGAAAAAGAAAAAAGTGGCATTTGCAACTGATTTGCCAAGTAGCTCTACCAATAAAAGTGACTTCAGAAAGAAATTGGAAGAAGAGACGTTTAAATTATGTGAACGGAACTGCGTTGAGTGTTTTAAAAGGGAACGGTCCCTTCTCTTTTTGCCATATCATTCTGTTATGTGTTCTACGTGATATGTACCTTTGGAAACTATGTTGTGCCCCATCTGTGATCAAGAAATAATTTCAACAGTCAATGTATATAAATGATTTTGATGCAATCCTTGTCGATTTTAGAACAGTCATCTATGACCATGACACCACTGTATCACCGTCTCATTGAAAAGAGAAAGCATGATTATACAAGGCAGTGGATTCTTGTGTTGGAAAAACTATTATCATCCAGTGATTGTAGAGAGATGATACATCGTTTCAGTAATGCTATCATCATTGACGCAAACTGTGAAGATGTTGACTATATGCTATCTTATAATTTTAAACCAAAGCAGTTTACGAACACTTTCATCACTGATACATCATGGTCTTCTTTCATTACCTTGCTTGGAGTTATATATTCTACATGTTGCTTATGGGAAGCCTTTTCCACTTAAGCACAATTGATGCAAAGGCATTAAACTTTACAAGCATCGTCGTACAAACAGATTGTTCATGTCTGGCTCATAACATATCAGCAAACGACACAGCTGAACTGTTTCCATTGAAGTATAGTACCTCACTGAATGATACATTACAGCTACCCACACATGTATCTGCTTCTGACTATCCCACTGGTACTGTGGCTGTTTTCAGTGTATTGCTTTTTACTAGTGCTGTACTCAATGTCTTCCTCTATTTCATTGCGTTTACGACGGTAATGTTTCGACGCTGCTGTCGTGTTTAAGCGAAGAACACTCTAACATCCACCTGTAAAAATGGCAAGACGTCGTTCATCTCACCGTTCGCGCAGACAAAAGTGTCAATCACATGCAAACAAAAAATTCTGTCTCACTCTTCGTCGCTTATTAAAATTAAAACCATCTCATCGATGTGAGGCAATGAAGCTGGCAAACAATGCCTTTATTCGTAAAATGTGTGCGGAAATACGAAAAGTGCGTTATATGACATTAAATAGCAAAAAGGCCAATACAATTGCCAAGCATGGTAAAGTTCTTCGCACCTTGAGCAATCCAAAAACATCAATTTCTACAAAGCGCAAACTATTATCGCAGCGCGGTGGCTTCTTACCACTTTTAGCGCCTATCATCATGGCAGCTGCCGGTCCTGCCTTGGGAGGATTAGCTGGCGCTCTCGCAAATAAAGCCATTAATGGATAGATACTAAGTTAAATGATATGACTTTTCATCAAAATCAACATGGATTTCCGTTTACGGTGTAATCGCACTATGTGTATCGTAGGACCCTCTCATAGTGGGAAGACACATTTAACACTGCAATTGTTGGAGCGTCGTAATGAGATTTTTGACTGCATACCTAATCGCGTTGTTTGGTGCCATGGAATTTATCAACATAACTTACATCGTGAATTGGTTGGTAAGGGTTACTTGGTTCAACCGGGGATTATCAGCACTGCTGATATTCAACCCTATGATATTATCATTCTTGATGATTTACTTAACGAGAGTAAGAACTCACAAGAAGTAACTGCTTTGTTTACCAAGGCTGCTCATCACAAACCATTCTTTATCATTTTTATTATTCAAAATCTTTTTCCAAGTGGAAAGGAAGCACGGACTCGAAGTCTAAACACGCATTACTACATCATCTTTAAAAATCCTCGCGATAAAAATCAAGTTGAATTCCTATCTCGACAAGTTCTTCCTCGCAAGTCAAAAGCATTGACTGAAGTATTTGAGGCTGCTACGGAAAACCCTATAATTATTTATTTTTGGACTTTACCCAGGAGTGTCCTGAGGATTATCGCTTACGTAGTCATATTTTTGAGAAACCCATGATCATATATAAATTGTTGGGTGGTTTTCAACGCATGATTGCTATTCCACAAGAAGAATACATACATCTGACTACAATGCAGAGTGTTCATCAACCTCGGGCAAATCAACTGTCACAACTTAATCAGCAATATGAACAAAAAGCTGTACAAATTAAAAATCCATATGATCGTTTGATAAAGCAGAGTTCTACCTTAGAAGAAATGAAACAATTGAAAGAAAAAATTCGCAATGATCTTTCGCTTGGTTCACCCAAACCCTATCGCAATCGCGCACTGAGCTTATATCGAAGTCTCAAACCCAACTTGAAAATCGCACAACGAGGTGAAGTGGTAGGTGATGATGGTGCAGTCATTAGGGACTCAAGAGAAGAAGATTTAATTAATCATGCTGTTCGTGATCGTCGTCGCCACTTTACACCTACAGGATGGGAGTTCTTTTTAAAAAGTATGAAGAAATTCAATGTTCCAAAGGCAATTCTTGGACGTGATACCTTACAGGAAATGGAAAATGTATCTACACCTAGGAAGAGAAAGTTACAAAGTATAGAAAGATCTAAAAAGAGAATCAAGCAAACTTTGAAAACACCCGAGAAGTTACCGAAGCGCATACCAAAACCTTCAACACGTTGTCCATCATTTGATTTTATCAGACTTTTAATGAAGAAGCTATGTTGCATCCCATGTTTAGAGTTGCCAAACATTCATGTGTCATTGAACTTCTTAAGCACATGTTGTAAAAGTGATTCATACAAGACGGCTCAAAAAAGTAGCAAAAGCAGGTCTCAAACACAAACGCAAACCCTAGCGGAGAAAAAGACTGATACTTTTGAGGCAAATAAACGATCCCTCTTAATAGACGATGGATGAACATCTGAAATCAATTTACTATAACCCAAAGCATTATGCAGGTTATGCTTCAGTGAAAAAGTTGTCACAAGCAAGTGGTTATTCACAGAAACAAGTGAAGAGATGGTTAAAAGCTCAACCTGCATATACATTGCACACACAAGCTCGAAAACGTTATCCTACCCGTTCTTATATCGTTCATGATATTGATGAACAATGGCAAGCAGATTTGGCTGATGTTTCTTTATTAGCTAAAAAGAATAGAGGCTATCGCTTTCTCCTGTCATTGACTTATTTTCTCGTTATGCTTGGGTTCAACCACTCAAGACAAAGCGTGGTGAAGAAGTGGCCGAGGCTTTCCAAAATATTTTCAGTGAAGGACGCATTCCCACACGTATTCAGACTGATCAAGGGAAAGAGTTTGAAAACAGACATGTGCGTGCTTTATTTCGCGAACACAACATTGAGCTGTTTAGTGTGAAAAGTGCATACAAGGCTGCAGTGGTCGAACGCTTTAATCGTACGCTGAAAACTCGTCTATGGCGCTATTTCACTGCAAAAGTAACACAAAAGTGGACGCATGTATTACAAGATACTGTACACGCTTACAATCATTCTGTTCATCGTATGTAGGTCGTATGTATTTTGTTCATCGCATGCAGGTCACAAACCTGCTGACATAACTCCAGACATGGTGGATACAATCCGTGAAATCAATGCTAAACGCAAGCAACCATCACAAGGTAAACGTGACATTCAGGTTGGTGACAAAGTTCGCATTTCCAAGGTGAAAAGCGTGTTTGCGAAAGGATATCTTCCCAATTGGACGGAAGAAATATTTACTGTCTCTGAGGTTAACAAGAAATTCAAGCCCACTACCTACAAGCTTCGTGATTATCATGGTGAAGAAATTGAAGGGAATTTTTATCGTCATGAGATAACGCCCATCACCAAAGAGGATGATGACTACATGGTTGAAAAGATACTTCGTCACCAAATGCGACAAGGGGAAAAGTGGAGCCTGGTGAAATGGGCTGGCTATCCAAATTTAATGAACAGTTGGATTCGTCATTCTGACCTTTATCGTGTTAGTCAACGTTCCTAAGCAAAGTAATGAATTGTGTAAATATAAATAAATAAATACCTATGGATCAAACTGCTACGTTTTATTATGCTCCCTCCTATGTTAGTCATGGAGCTGGCTTTCCCGTTTACGCTGGATCGAGACGTCAAAAGGGGGTAGTCTATTGGGTGCTGTCAAAGGTATGATGCTCCCCACTATCGCAAATGTGGGAAAATCAGCTTTAAAGGAAGCTGTAGGATTAGCAGCAGATGTAGCAAGTGATGCACTTTCAGGAAGATTGCCGATTCGTGAATCGCTAAAGCGTCATGGAATACAGCGTTTGAAGAATGTCGGTAAGGCTGGTATCAGATCCGTCATCAGTCATATCAATCCACTCTCTACTTCAGACAAACGTAAGCGAAGAGCATCTCGCATGCCTCCTGGCAAACGCAGACGACGTGGAGTTTTAAATATGGAATGTAAAACCTCATCCCTTTGCTTATTTGATAGAAAACCTATACAGACGGATATCATTAGAAATTATGTATCCATTCGTTATCCACAGACAAGTATCGATTCCGGTGTGGTGTCATTGAGTTTTTAATACCAGGAAATGATGCTGAGTACATCGATGTAATTGACATCAATCTACATGTTAAGTTTAAGATAGTAAATAAGGACGGTACAAACCTTGACGACAAGGACAAAGTAGCCGTGAATAACTTGGCAATAGCAACGCTCTTTAAGGATGTATCATTGACCATTGGTGAAACTCGGTTTGAAGGTGGTCAACACAGTCATCCCTATCTCGGTTATTTTTCAACAGTCATGCAGTTCCAGCCACAAGCACAAAAGAGTCACATGGTTGTTATGGGTTGGTGTAAAGATGAAGCTGGTAAATTTGATAGTGACAAAAACAAGGGATTTGTCACTCGTGAAAAGTGGACTGCAGAAAGTAGGGTGTGTGAATTATATGGTCCCCTATACTTGGACTTTTTCCGTCAATCACGTTTCTTAATGTCAAAAGTAGACATGCGAGTTCATCTCTTGCCCAACGATCCTAAATTTGTATTGAATTCTAATGGAGCAAAGACTGAGTTTAGTTACATTATGACTCTTTACATGACATTTGTGAACATTTTTCACATGATACCCTTGTCAATGAAAAGCGCATTCGTAACTTTTTTAAAAGCTTTCAATAAATATGTACGATTAAAATTTTTTTTCTTTATTATACTTCAATGGAAAAGTAGATGATGTGATTGAATATGTTGTATTTAGTCATCAAACATGAATAGGTAGAGATAAGAAGACATTGTTCACTTGTCACACTCATGCTTATGAGTGTTGGTTTCTTGAAGGTAAGTCATTATGCGAGGATGTATACGTTCTCTATACTTGTTCCAACTTGAGGATGTAAAATGTATAACACCATATTGATCATGAAGAGCAATGAAATCTCGTATCTTCCATGTAACGTGACACTGAGAAGAGAGCTTGGCAATCATGGTTAGATTTAGACAGCAAAACGCTTGCTTAGTCTTCTCGTTTAAGCAAAGCATTCATAAGAAATGGACGAAGTCATGTTAAGATTCATCATCATATTATCATTTGCAATAGTGACATTAGCGGGACAAGGACTAGATGATGCAGTTCGTCTCATCAAATCACCTATTCATACAACAAGACCTATTGAAGATAATTCTTTCCGGCATAGCCGATCTTTGACAAAATGATGCTTACAAACTTCAGATTTTACGTCAGCGAATGGGTCATGCGTGGGAAATGGTGTTAACAGATTGTGGCTTTAAGCGATCGCCTGTAGGCGGCATCGATTTGATCAATCCTGTACGTCGCATTGCAATGGAATTAAAAAATAGCTGTCGTGTGAGCTCATCAATGAAACGTGAAATATTTCATACCCTTGCAGATTTTAAACGTAGAAGACCAAGATATCAAGTATTATTTGGTTGTATCAACTATTGCAATATGAAAGAAGGCGGTACAAGCATACTTAGGGGAGTGCATTATGTGAAGGGGCAATCACTCTTAACCAAATTCCTAGGACGACAGAAAGTGCCTACTGTGAACAGATTGAAAGCAGCAGTTCGTTATGTCATGCGACATAACGCCTTATCAAACGACGCTTTATGTTGATACTTTAACATGGAGTTTTAGCAGTGTTTCCCAGTAATGCTCAACCTGAGCGATATGAAAATACAGCTGCCGAGTTTGAGACTGATTTAACACAGCCGATTGACTTACATGGTGATTGGGAAGTGGCCCTGCAAGATTTGAGCTATGTGAATAATATAAGAACCATTGCCAATGAAGAGATAAAATTAGGCACTGCAACGAATCAAGACTTGTACTTTCCAAAACTAGAGCGAAATGATAAAGTACATACCTACAACTTGAATGAACATGCAGCAGAGTGGAATTCTATTCCAACAGTAAACACCCGTCGGGGAAAGCGAGCTGTTGATGAGATTGTAAATGGCCACACCTTAATTATCACTGCAGATACAGACATACCCATTGCTAAAAATGCTTCACCCCTGAAATGGAAACAACCTACAAACCCATCATTCCGTCATCGTTTAGAGCAAACATACTATTATATGAAAATTCAACGCCTATTGAATGTCATGAATGATTTGGCAAAGGATCTATGGTTCTGGCAGATGGATCCAAATCTACATAAAGTTACACTCTACATGAGACCGACTACTATTTCCCATGGATTTTATGTGAGTGGACCTCTGCAAAGGATATTGAATCTTAAATCACGTTTCTTTCTACCGATCGCAAAATTTGCAGACGTAAAAGGAGGTGGCGCCTTCCCTTTGAGAGCTCAAGTGTCCATGAAAGTATCGAAGCAGATTAAGAAATATGCAAATTGGCACAAGAAAAAAATTAATATTACCCTTCGTCCCCTTGATCGCATGTATGAGCGATTTGTGCTTTTTAAATCTGGTACTGTTGATGACTTGATCAAACAGGTAAATGAAATAAATGGATTATCTATGTCCATCACTCGAGCACACAGTAAAGCAAGGATTGATTTCCGAAATGATTATGAGCGTTCACGCATTGGATTTGTTGACATCAATTCTAAATTTCGCGATTTGCTCTCTTTGAATACAGACGTCTTATGGTCACACTATGAATGGGGGAATGTGAAAATAACATCTGAACAGCAATCCGATTGTCGAATAGTCCTTTATTTCAAACGCACAGACCCTGTTTTACGTCCCAGTCTTACATAGAAGCCAGATGAAAAGTTACCGATACCTCCAAAGCATTATAGCAATGGCTATGATGTTTGTACATACTTGAACAAGGGTGTATCAAATCTACACATATCATTTTGACTATGATCCTAAAGAAAATACATTCTGTATCAGTGTACATGGTAGAACGGTCATTCACATTTCAAAAGAGTTAACAAGGATTTTAGGATTCAAACGTGACATATTCTACGACGAGAAGTACTGTGGCTCAACATCCTTGCTCGATATGAATATCAATCACTTTTACATTTACACTAACTTTATCCATTCAACACAAGTTGGTGGTCAAATGGTTCCCCTTTTTAAGATACATTCCTATTGACAGTGGCGACTTTGGTGTGACCATGCACAGGGAGTTCCTGAACAAGGTATACATTCCAGTCAATGTATCACGATTATTCCATTGCAAATTTGGTATCTATCATGACAGTGGTAATCATATTCAATTCATTGGTGGTCGTATTGTCTTGACACTTCATTTTCGTCAGTTAACATAAAATCACTAACGTTGCGTGTGGCGCAGTCAATGTCTTTTCTTTCTTGATTAGGTGGCCGTTAAGGCCGTGGTCTCATAAAGACCGTTTGGGGCATTCTCTGGTCTCATCAAGCCTTTTCACTCCTGAAAGTCAGCCTCGTTTATGAAAGGCTCACTCTCAACCGTTTGTTGAGTGAGCTGCTTGCAGCCTTCAATCATTTGTCTCTCTTCCTCTTCCTCTTTTTGTTGAAACTTTCTCTCAACTTCCTTCTTCGTAGGAGTTCAGCTAGCAAGAGGTATGAATGTTTCCTCTATATCGGACATGACTATGATAGTGAAATGCAAGACACTCTTCTTTATATATGAGAATGATGCATTGTGATTGGGAGAGCATTGTGCAATGAGAGAGCGCGAAGCAGGGAGACAGAATCTATATAAGTGTGGTGCAATGACCATTTCCTCATAATATCATTAAAATGGATACACCACCGAACACTTATGCCTTACTCATGCCCAATGCCCCACGCAAGAGGCAAGTGAAAACTATTTACGATGGTGAGGTCGAGCCGCTACAGTTGGATGAGGAAATCATCATTTCCGACGATGAAGAGGACAGTACTGATACAATCAGGGCTGCCTTCCTGATTGTGTCTCCAAAGGACGTTATGATGGAGCGGTGTGTTGAGACTTGCCGGAGCTGGCTAGACCTCTTCTCTCCTTCTAGTCAGCCCCGCAATCAAGAAGAGTTTGACTTGGTAGACGTTATGTACCGTCTTATTACAAAACGTATTGCTTTTATTTCTTTTCAATAAATGTGTATCATGACAGTGTTGTTTTTCCTTCATATAAACTGCATGGCTTCGAAAGGATCATCGAGTAAGCATAGTGTCGATTGGGAGCTATTGTTAGAATAAGATATCCTATCATCTAGACACTTAACACAGTTACTAGAAATCATTCAACATATGAAAAATGATTTTAGGTGAATCAGTTGAAGCAACGTTATCTGAGAATGAGCCATGAGTTCTGCTTGTCACTTTTACACCAGACGTATACAAAATCATTTTCTATTTTCTCTATTGGTGTGATCCCTTTTGATAGAAAAGTAGACCGATAATAAATGTGTTAACTAACTCCATATCTAAATTCCTCCATTTATTTCCAATTCTAGATCAATACATTGCAAAACAAAGACATGTAGTATGTAGGTTTATTTATAATTGAATCACATATACTTTATAGCGAGGAAAAGTCAAGCGGAATAACCTCTAAGTCACTGTACACTTTATAGCACCTTGGTCGTTTTGGAGCGTCGGGCACTTTTCTCACACGCGTCGTTTTTGGTGTGAATTCACCATCAGTCCACACAACTTTTTCAATGACGACGACGACTTTCTTGCGGGACTCTTCCTCTTGTTCACACTTGTCTTGATCCCACTCGTCAATGACTTCAAATATTTGGTTAAATATTTCCAATGCTTGAGAGTTTGACATGTTAGTCTGCTACTTCGTATAACGTGAATGAGAAGTGCTGCAATCGTTTCACTTATATAGTTATTTAACAATGAGTCCCTCAACAGCCAATCAGAATGATTCTAATTTAGATGAAGATTCCTTTTTTCACTTTATCAACCTGTGTGGCAGTAAAAACTTTCGTACAACTTGATAAACTTTCTGACTACACTCACAAGAGCTTGTTCACTACTGAAGATAGAAATGTGTTTGTGGCTGCATGTGGTGCAAGTTTGGCTTCCCTTCATTCCATTTCATCATTTACTCTTCCCTTCTGCATTCCATATCCGAAGATATGTGGCGGGCTTGGGACCGCTTTAGCTGCATTAGAAGGTAGCCCTTAAGAGGGCTCATGGGACGTTCTCGGGATCCTAATCAGCCACCTTACTTTAGACCGATTCTGCTGAGAGTCTTTGATTCTCTCTATGGTAGCAGCATCGACCTCTACTGCTACTAACTGACTACTTGGGGTGGTATATAGCCCCACTGAGTCATATCATCATCATCTCCCCAATCAGATGCGCCTATACGAGCAAGATTGTTAAAAATCTTTTCTCGCTCTTCAGCCCGCTGAAACTCTTGTAATAAATTTCTCAGCTTCAACCGAGGCTTGTCAGGAGAGCTGACTAGAGTGTTCGGCGTCTGCATGATTGAAATGAAATTAAATGAGAGTTGGCGGTTTATATACCCCTCAGACACAGAGCCATGCCTTGGTCTTTCTAAATTTAGTCATGCTTTTGACTTGACAACGACGCTTTTACCATGTATGGGCATCGGCAGTCACCGTGCTTTCAGTTACCTACTCCCAACACAAAGACGGATTACCCTATGACGCAAAAAGGTTTGACGTCAATGCCTGCAGTAACCGTCTCATTTTTACCAAGTTACAATGACAAACGATAGACGTTGCCAACCCTGAGTTACTGAGGCTAGACGAGGTTTCACAAAGGCCTGATAGCAAGCCAGCAACCCTTAAGGTGTTAAGCTCTTGAATCCGTTACAGGCATTACTCAGAGGGGATCTTATCCCAGCTCCAAGGCCTCGACCCACAAATCCAACCTCGGGCGGACAGAGCGTGCGTCATGTCACTGTGTTGATATCCGGGCCCCGATTTTGACATAAAAACCGATGGAGTTATTTACAAGAGGAAACATCCCAAGTCGTTGCTTTGATCAGCTTGATAGCAAGTCGTAGAGAGGGATAGCAACTTCACAAGCGTTTTGCAATGGAGATGTTTAGATGCCACCCATGACAAGATAGCTAAGACTCAACCGATTGGCGTTCAAAGTGCTACGTTGATAACTGTGTCAAATGCCCAACATGAGACATGAGTTGCTCCAGCGGTTTCAGTCTAAAATATGACACACTCCCTTGCCACACTTATCACTACGGCATCATCCGCCGTCCCGAAGGAACACCCTGTCAAAGGAATATTACAGCAAAACTCTCCGTGTCTTGCTCGCTTTCAGTGAAAAGCCGCTTGTATCATGAGAAGACTGGCTCGCACACACTTACCCATGCCTTCATTGACTTCAGCAGGGTCGAAAACCCCAGAAAACCTCCAAAAATAGTGAATTTAAATTTTTCAACTATTTAGCACTACTCATGAAATTTTATAAGTAGTCTGTCACTATAGGTCTGATCAATAGCGATCGACTCTTTTTTGAATCAAGTCAAACGGACTTGTAGAAGCAAAGTTACAAGCCCTTAAAGTTTTGGAGTCTTTTATGGCCTGGAGACGAAGGCCATCTCCTGGCTAACCTTTAAGTCTGACGGCTTAGCTGATATCAGCAATGAAATTTTCTAAGTCGGTTTCTTACAGAAACCCGGAATTTGGAATGTCCGATGCTATCATCGGAGCTACGGAGAGACGACCTACCTTTGACAATCGCTCTCGTCTTAATGAAAAGTCTCTGTCGGTTCCCCGCTTATATAGTTTATGGCGATCAGCTGATGACGTAAGATCCATCATCCAAAAACTTTAAACCCGTCTATCTCCGGTTCTAGTGCTCCGATTGACTGCAAATTTTGATAGCCACGTTTTCTCGCTATTACCTTTCATTTAAGACATCCCTCGATTCTCTACGATGACCAGGAGCCGAGTTCAAAAAAATCGGTTTTTTCAAAAGTTCTAAAATCTTGGAAAATGCGCAAAAACTCGAGTTTTAACAGGCTCTCATTTGGAAACGAAACCTTCCACAGATCTGAAAAGATAGGATCCTACAGAAAAAAGTGCGGTCTTGCTCCTAAAAGAAACCCGAGCTCTTCATTCACTTCCAATCCTCCGCTATTTACCGCCAAAGGTGGCCACAATTTAACATTTTCGCGAAAAAATCCCGTGTGGAGACCCAGTGTGAGGAAAATTTTCAACTTTTTCTCTCCGATTTACTTGAAACTCACCCTCTAGATGCAGAATGGCACGTAGATTCCGAATCTGGCCTCCGTTTTCACATCCGAACCCTCCTTCATGCCGAAAAACGACTTTTGTCATCCCAAAACCACCAAAACCCGCCTTTTTCCAACTCTGCCGTTCCACCCCTTGCCTCTCCCAGAAAACTCCTCCTGCCTTCCTTCCCCAACCCAAAATTTCACGTAGATTCCGAATCTGACCTCCGTTTTCACATCCGAACCCTCCTTCATGACGAAAAACGACTTTTGTCATCCCAAAAACCACCAAAACCCACCCTTTCCTCACTCTATCCTTCCCACATTCCTACCGCCTTCCTTCCTAGATTCCACCCCTTGCTGGGAAACTCCTTCCTTCCTTCCAGAGGGGAGTAGGGAACTGTTTCTTCCTCTCGGATCCATTCCTCCCAGCACATCCTTGGCCATCTCCCTTCCTTGCAGAGGGGGGGGGACGTCCTCGAAATTTTTTCTATCCGATTTCGCTGGAAACATCCTTCCTAACCCAAAATTTCACGTGGATTCCGAATCTGGCCTCCGTTTTCCCGTCCGAGCACTTACTTCATGCCAAAAAACGACTTTTCTCATCCCAAAACCACCAAAACCCGTCTTTTTCCAACTCTGCCGTTTTCAGAGATTCCACCCCTTCAGGGGCTGGAGTGGATCTCTGGGGTGCAATCCAGTCGCACGAAATCCGGAACGAAGATTTGTCGAGACATTTGGATGTAGCTTCAGCTACATTTCACTCAGTAGCACTGGGAATTGCGTTTTTGGAATTTCACCTTTTACTCGCGACTCCTTGCGGTAGTTATCCAGTATCTCTTTCCAAATGCTCTTGAGGGGCTTAAAGACAGCAGCATCCAATGGCTGTAAGATGTGGGTAGAGTTTGGAGGTAGACATGTGAAGTAAACGTCATGCTCCATAGCTGTAGTTATCACTTTCGGTGAGAAATGGCTTCTGCGGTTATCACCCACAATCAGTTTTTCCCCAGGTAGGTGCTGAATGACTGGAATAAACAGTTCATGGAACCACTCTTCAAAAGTTTTCATTTCAAACCAGCCAGATTTTGTGTTCGAATAACATGCACCTTTCGGACCCAGCCATCGTATAGATGTTCTGACTTGTAGCACACAAAAGGTGGAAGAAGGTCCCCTGCAGCACTACCGCAGACCATTATCGATATATTCACTTTGGAATGTTCCTTGACCTGTTCAACACCTCTTGCTCCTCGAGAAACCATGACCTTTTTCGTCCGGGATCATCGCTTAAAGCGGCTTCGTCGTAATTGAAGATTCTATTTGCTGGAATGTCTCCAGCACCTTCAGATAGTCGAGTAAAGAAGTCTTTGATATCTTCTCTTGAAACAGATGACCGCTCTTTTGATACTACACGCCCTTCTCACCACGATGTTGTTTCGCTTCATGAAGCTGCGGACTAAATCAGTGCCTGGTAAATTGTTTTTGAATTGCACAACGGTTCGATTCAAACTATTCAGGTAGCTGCGGACCAAGACCTTGAAATCCAGAGCGTCAAAACCGTAGCCCCAAGCCGACATCTGATTTAGGGTGTCTACTAGGACGGCTTCTTCACATTCTGTGAGCACTGGTGTTCGGCCTACCTTGTTTACATTTCCGCAGAGATGTCTACGCAAAGTTGCTCGTGATACACCATGCTGCTAGGATGCACCCAGCAAAGTTCGACCATCCCTGCACGCTTGAACAGCTTCGGCCAGCTTCTTGTAATCTGGTGGTGGATTAACTTTCACATATGTACGAGGCATTTGTGCAGATTGATGTTTGGGAATGAAGGAAATCAAATATCACAACGGGAGAGAACACAATTTAGCTAGCTGTCACAGTCAGTTTAATTGTTCAATAAACGAAGCAAGTTATCGGAGACCGGACCTACAGCAAAATGTAATTATCCCGCAGATGAGTCATACATTGAATCCTTGATCGCTGAACAAGTTTGCGCGTGATTCATCAACATACTCGCGTGCGATAACAATAAACAGTGAGAAATGCCGTCTCAGCAGATTGATCAGTATCAGTTAGCCTTGCTTGCTGCACCCACCGACGCAAGAAATTCCAAGAATTCGCGTCGTCTGTATTTGGGTACAACAACTGACCAGCTACAAACGAGTGACTGAATTAGTAAGGTTTTCTAATGGTACTTCCGCAAGCCAGCCCATTTCAACCTACAAAAAAAGCTTTGTGGTAGATCAAACCTGATCAAAAATAGTAAAATTAGTTTTTTTTCGACTTTTTTGAATTTTAAATATAATGCAGCTGTGAATACACTGAAAAAATTTTTTCGCGTCTATTGATAAATTTCAGTTGATTCATTGTATATCTAACTAAAAAATGCATTTCGGTCTCACTAGAAGCATCTAACAAATTTTCATTAGTCGATTAAAGATAAAAAGTGACCAGGTGTCCGAATTACCCCATTTTACGGTACGTATTTTCTTAGCTTTTGCTGCTGCATACTCCTGGTTCAACCATTTCGGAGATGCTGGCTTACAAGCTGCTGAAGAAGAAGGTATGTAATAATTACTTCAGAAACCTATGAACAGATGTCATTCAAATCACAGTTGTCGAGAGAATTGAACACGCTGTTCCAAGGAAAGTGACCAAAGAAATCTCTGTTATGCACGGTATATTGTATATAAACCGTATATATAAGTCTATAGTCCAAAACATGAGTGCTCTATCCGCATAGATCACGAGCTTTAGGTAGTGATGTGTGCAGAATGCGAGTGTTTTGTAGCTATAAAAATCTCCAAGCATCACATTTGTCTATGGCATAACTAATTGGTGCTGTTGAAACTACTGACTCATTGCACATCAGCTTTAGTCAGCGAGTCGCAGGGTCGTAGGATGACTACTGCTGATTCACTAGCATTGCGAAGATCATCAATGACGTCATCAGGAACTTTTGCATCGCTCTTTCGCATTGACGATGCGGTTTGGGCGTCTTTGAGTGGACTGATTCAAGCAGTTAGAGTCAGACCTTCGATAACAAGTAATAAATGGAGACCGAAGGATCTCCGCAGCACATATTTAATTATTTGTATATAGTATATTTAACTGTATGCACATTTGATAATTTGCCTATGATTATGAATTTACACATGTAGAATCTTAGGTATTTCGGCGTGACAACCTGATGGTTCTAAAAATAATTCAGATGTTCGAATCAAGTAGTTTCAATTAGTCAGGAAAAGTACATATTGATTCACAAAAAAACGATGTTAAACATGAGCTGATATTCAAACTAATCCAACTTTGTACATTGGAATTTTGTACATGTTTTTCTAAAATTTGAAGCATATACGAGTATCAAATTTACTTGATCATTTAATTATGTCTAGTTTTAGATACGAAAGATTTCCCGTTTTTATTCTGTAGATAAAACAATGTGCATTGCTTAAGTCACATTTCCAAATAGACTCCAGATTTGCAAGTGTCTACTATTGACCTAATAGAACGGATTTCTCAACTGAGAAATTTTACTGCTGACTTGGAATGACCGCTATAAATTCGCACTTGCCGTTGAGGAACTGGATTTGCCCCTATTGTCCCGGTAAGTGCCGCTGGATGGACCTATGTAGGTCTCCAATATCAGTAGTTACTAATACCATTCAAGCTGAAGATTTTTTGGTTATCAACAGGGAACAATGACACATCCACTCGAGTTTCACTTGTTGGCCTATATATCATAACTTTTCGATTAACATCGCATCTGCTAGGATTCAGAAATTTTACTCCGAAAATGACAATCGCAAACCTCGATGCACTCGTGCAACATTGCTGAATCTCTTACTTAAGAAATTCGAAGAAACCAGGCTTGTGCTGAACTAAGCAAAAAGTGATCGCCCAATCAGCTGAAAGTGATGGACCGGCCGCTGCTGAAGAAGAAGTTCAATGAGTAGAGGTTTGTTACCCGTTAGGATGGTAGCAGAATTAAATGACATTCCGAAATCACACAAACAGAGTCCGACATAAAAATCAATTGAGCAGGGCTGCCACTTTTCCAAGAAAAAAAGTCAGGACGGTCCCCAAAAATGTCAGTAGGAAAAATATCTTGGGGAACGAACGACAGAATACCTCACAATAATTACAAAATTATTTGTCTTCCTATCGTTACGTCTTTGTAGTAAGATAGATCAGCAATGTGCATGTACACGTAAGAAAAGGAGAAACTACAATCGTGTTAGGAAATTGTACTCACTTAAGCAGAAAAATCATCAAAATCAATTAGAAATAAAAAAGCAGATAAATAGAATTTGGCTTACAAAAGAACAGTAACAAAATCTGCTGATAATTATTAAATTGTATACTCACCAAGACATCATTATTGATTATAATTCACATAAAAATGTCACTTCATAAAGCATTAATCATATCAATGACTTAATCGCATTTTGTGGCCTGCAATCAAAAGTCACACGCATGTACATAGTCAATGTCAGTCATATACTAATGGGTACTCCAATTTATGAAGGTGAATTGTGTAGGCACAATGAAAAAATCCTAAGTGAATTTCAAGCAAAAGAAATCAGCTTCTTCAAAACATTACTTAGAAGATGCCTTCTTAATCAAAATTTATCAAGTTATGATGATTTCAACACAATCTAACCTAATTGCTTTCTTAATTTCTTTTATAAAAATTGAACGAAATCAAGAGGTGCCTCCGCGAGCAAAACACATATATAAATTGAAGTGCACATAACTAAAACATGTACCAAATTCCCACAAATGCAACGAATAAGTCTACTCTGACTCGGATTCAGATCCATTGTCCGACTCAGAATCAGAATCATCATCCGAAATATCCCTTGAAGCCTCGAAGTACCTGCTTCGAATCAGAACGCACCAAATCCATTTGTTCTTGGGTAACAGGAAGCGACGATATGCCTCCGATATTTTGAATGTAAAATCTTAGTGTTCGACATTTTGTTCCTTTCTTTTGCTAGCAGGCTCGCGTTAACACTGAAACCACGCTCTACGGTGGCATTGTGTGGTTGAAAACGGAAACAAACTTAAGCGAATTATTTAATCGCAATAAACAAGAAATTTTGAAATATCTGGTTCCAATAATCATCAAGGCGTGCCAACTTTCCATCAGCATAAGCTTAACTGTCAGTAATGTTAGAGTTTTCTTCACTTTTCTACTGATCCCAAAGGAGCTGGACTGATTCAGATGGGATCACATAAGTAATACAAGAAAAATAATCATAAAACAGTTGTGATTCCCTTTGACTACCGTACTTTCAGTATTTGAATAACTTCTATAAATGCACCTCGGTCATTCCACGGCGATTCACCCAATTATCGGAAAATATTGTAGCATTTGGTCTCCTGTTTCGCTCATTCTCGGATATATGCTTGCTATGCATTAGAAAACACCAAATCTGAAATATTAGCTTCCAATTTTGAATATAGCGGGATCTAGAGCTATTTTTAGAAAGTTTTTTTAACTAGATTTTTTCTAAAATTTGGAAATTCTCAAAATTTGAATTTTCACGCAACTGTAACTTTTTTCTGTATATTCGTTGCTCAACCAAACTTTGCATGCAGCATCAGCTCGGTATAAAGGAACTCTTGTATGCATTTCAATGGGTGACTGGCATGTAGAACAGAGCTACATGGCTCCAAAGATGATGAAAAATAGGGTCCGCGAGAAAACACAAAAAATTTAAACATGTCTCACAGCTTTCTGTATTCTAGTTGCCCGCAATAACTATGATAATTGTATTGCTGTATATCAGTGTGCTTCACATCTGTGATCCTAAGCGGTAACCAGAATACAGAAAGCTACACCAGGTGTTCAAGAAACGTGATTTTTCAAGAAATGCCGAAACTGGCTATTTTCAGGCTGGGCTGGCTTTTTTCCATATGCCAGTTTTGACTCCAAATTGATACTGAAACTCAGCAGCATGCTGAATTACTTGTAGAAGATATTTGATCAGGTAAGCAATAGTTGAAGGGGTATAAATTGGACAGTTATTAAGCCATTCTTAAAACTGCACACTATACAAAAGTAACACAGGATTACAGGTTTCATGAGAAGAAAATGTGCTAAAGGGATTCTACCCAACCTTTCAAAATTAATGCAAAATATAATGTCTTTTCATATATTTGGTCATGAAAAGGCATCCGATTACATTTAATTCTTGTCCAAGTAGCAATTTAATTCCATTCTTGTCCATAAATGCCACGTGTTGGGGTTACATATAACCACTTTGATGTTACTTAGTGATGAATTTAGAGTGCTACTTCAAAAGCCTCAGAACGGAATGGAGCGGCTTCTCGTGATCAATATTTTCACAATTCATGATACCAAAACGTCACAATAGGCATAATGTTTTTAATTTGAGGTTTATCTATTGATTGGTGCAATCAAAAATGCATTTCCTTTATGAAGGATCTGAACGATGCTAACTGATGATCATGGCAATTCATATGCCATTCATCAGTTATTAAATGAGATTCTACATATTTCATGCAACCAAATAATTTTCCACAACAATCTTATTGTTTTGCATATCTTTTCTACAGAATATTTTTCAAAATCTACTTTGAAACAGTGCTTGTTACAAATGCTTTAGAGCTCCTCCGGTTTATTCGTCTCACCATTCGAATAATGGGAAATTGTTAAAGAAATTGATTATTTCAGAAAACAGAAAGATAAATGTCTCCTGAGTATTGTTCAGAAACTTTACTATTCAAAATTACAATGTCGATTTATAAAGCATTTAGTCCATCAAAACTCGAACTTCGAATGTCATATTTTGCTATATTGCAATTTATCAAAGTTTCATATATACTTGTAATATCTATCAAAGGGAATAATTTTTTACTGCACACCAACTTAACGTTTTCAAGTACTATTGCACTATAAATGCAACTTCTCGATACTACTTATACAATATTGACATCATGTATTGAAAAAATGTGCAAACTCAAAATTGTCCATTTTATACCTCTTCAACTATTGCTTACCTGATTAAATATCTTCTACAAGTAATTCAGCATGCTGCTGAGTTTCAGTATCAATTTGGAGTCAAAACTGGCATATGGAAAAAAGCCAGCCCAGCCTGAAAATAGCCAGTTTCGGCATTTCTTGAAAAATCACGTTTCTTGAACGCCTGGTGTAGCTTTCTGTATTCTGGTTACCGCTTAGGATCACAGATGTGAAGCACACTGATATACAGCAATACAATTATCATAGTTATTGCGGGCAACTAGAATACAGAAAGCTGTGAGACATGTTTAAATTTTTTGTGTTTTCTCGCGGACCCTATTTTTCATCATCTTTGGAGCCATGTAGCTCTGTTCTACATGCCAGTCACCCATTGAAAAGCATACAAGAGTTCCTTTATACCGAGCTGATGCTGCATGCAAAGTTTGGTTGAGCAACGAATATACAGAAAAAAGTTACAGTTGCGTGAAAATTCAAATTTTGAGAATTTCCAAATTTTAGGAAAAATCTAGTTAAAAAAATCTTTCTAAAAATAGCTCTATATCCCGCTATATTCAAAATTGGAAGCTAATATTTCAGATTTGGTGTTTTCTAATGCATAGCAAGCATATATCCGAGAATGAGCGAAACAGAAGACCAAATGCTACAATATTTTCCGATAATTGGGTGAATCGTCGTGGAATGACCCACCTGTGAACGAATTAAATATGATGAATACACTTTGAAAATGTGCGCCTATTGGTTGATCACAACCAAACAAAATCGATGACAATGTATATATGAGCACATCATGCCACACGTTGAAAGCTGCCAGAGAAAGTCTTTTAGTCAAAAGCTGAGAAATTAGTTAGATCAGCTAAGCGAGTACTGAGTTTATCATCATCATTATCATCCTCATCATCATCCTCATTAAGCGTTTAGCGTCTGCTTTTCCGCTGTCGGCTGGGTTGGACATTTTCCCTTTATGGCTCCTCTCCATTTCATGCGATCTGTTTGCGTCTTTTTCGGTAAGATCAAGTGACTTGATGTCTGAACTGTGAAGTTGCCACCCACATTCCTCTTGTTAATTCAAATTCGAAAAAAATCGGGACACGGGATTTTTTAATGTGGTGATTCAGATATATCAAAATTTTCGGAAAAATTGAGGCATGATCTAAAACGTATCAAATTGGGACAGTCACAAATTTCGGAAAAATCGGAGCATCCCGAAGAACGAGTGGCAACCCTGTAAGAGCTTTCACCACAGAGCATATAATTAGATTTTTTCAACTCACGAAGTTCAACATCCCAGAGCCTTTGAGAGCTTGGGAAAATAAAATACATTTGATTAGGACTTCATTGTTTATTTCGATTTAAATGAAAGAGTTCCCAATTCAGATGCTATTTATCTACATGACTACAGCTGAATGTAGACTTTGTGAATAGGAATCATAACAAAATTGAATGCAGCACAGGAATCAATACGAGATATAATTGTGGTGGTGGTTGTACGAATATTATTTATGATACCAATTATTTTTATCGAGATAAAAATTCACATGGTTATTGTTATTCGAAAAACACTTGATTCGTGTGCCGTACATGCGACGCATCAAGAGAATCTAACTAACATATTAGAAGGAAGCTTTTACTTACACCAGAAAATCGACATGGGCAGATAACTTCGTTTTCCTTATCCCCTGATTCCGTAGAGCTGTCCATGCATTGATTTGTTGATTGACGATTTCTCTCTTGACAACCTGGTAGAATATTTGAGACGATTGAAAAAGTAGTTGAAGTGAATGCGGATTTTCGAATCATGACTTAAGGTGCGTTTACACATGAAACTTTATTGCTGACACTTTATTGCTGCCACCTAAATTGCACGTGTGAACGCTTCTGACACTCTCGTCTGAAACTAGATTGCTGACATTTTTCAAAGTTGCTGCAACTGAGTGTCAGTGAAAATATTGCACGTGTAAACGGCTCCTGACACTTTCTGAAAAGTGGCTGCCACAAGTGTCACTGCAGTTAAACGAGAGTAGTGAAAACTGTGCCCTACTACGTGTGGGATAGGTAAATGGATGGGGACATGTAAAATTTAGTGTTATGAATAGGAACATGGATAGGTACATGTATAATTCAGTGTTATGAATAGGAACATGTATGACATCTGTTTTACTGGATAGGTACATGTGTTTGGTAGACTGGGTTGAGTACATTGCGTTTCGGAACGTCTATGACCGAACTTGTGCGACTTGGTTCTGAGTACTTGGGTACGTACCGATAGACGTCCGTTGTTTGATTTTGAATGGGTTTGCTCAATTGTGACTATTGCAACCATTGTAATCAAGATGACAGTCACATTGATTTTCCTTTTATGTAGACAAACTATGCTATAAATATGAGATAGTTGTTTGATGACATACATAATGATGACTAGTATCCCAACGTCGTGGGTTGTCGCAAGAGACCTTGGATATTCGTTCAAAGCTATAGAAACTGCAACAAATCTCAGTGAAAATATCAACGCTGGTGATTTAGTTGATCGACTAATGGATCTAGATGAGCATGCTATGAATCACAATTTGGATCGTAGGTGGATAGAGGATTTCTCCATGCTACACTGCAATGATAGTGAAATTAGGAGGATCAAATTGGAACGATATGGAAAGAAGAAGACATTTGACAGTGTTTTAATAAAAAGTTCTCCCAATAAAAGTGACTTCAGAAGGAAATTAGAAGAAGAGACATTTAAATTATTATGTGAACGGAACTGCGTTAAATGTTTTAAACAGGAACGATCCCTTCTCTTTTTACCATGTTCTCATAGCGTTATGTGTTCTACATGTTATGTACCCTTTGAAACTTCATCTTGTCCCCTTTGTGATGAAGAAATATCTTCAACAGTCACTGTATATCGTGCGTGATGAGTCATCATGCACGTCTGTGATTGGTCACTATTGTGTCTTTGTGTGACTTTTCTATATAAGGAGGACATTGTACCGTTCTATTTCAAGCATAATTTGAGGCTAATACAATGTCAATCAGCATGTCGTTCACTACCAACATTCCCATTTCAATAATTTACCGAAGTCAACTCTTCACCGGCAATATATTCTATTCTGCCGTAAATATAACTGGCTATAAAGCGGATTTGGTGGATCTGATGGAGGACATAGTGAAGTATTTCCGCTGCGGAGAGGACGTTGTGGTGCAGAGAATGTTAATGAGAGTCGTGAACAACGCTCTTACACGAGTTGCAAGATTTTGGCTCAATGAAGTATTTCGCCCACTAGCTCAAACTGAGATTGTACCGGAAAACTCTCGCTGTTGCTGCAGCAGTATCCAACGGAAACACAACACATGTCTCCATGACATTATCACCTCCAGCTACTTTGACGAGAAGGGTGACAAATGTAAAGTGGACTTATTCAGTGGACCGCCATCAGCAAGCATCAATGTGGCTGCTCAAGGACATTCTGAGGTAATCAGTTTGCGGGCATACTATGCTAATATTTTAAAGACTTTCCATTCAAAGCCCTGCTGTATGTGCTGTCCTATTTCAAAACATCTAATGAAAGACATTGAGCAGCTCATAACTGCTACAAATCAGACTCTAGCCGATGTGAGTGTGTATCAGTTTCCCTCTACAACTTGTTAAGTGTTTTATGTAATTTTATAAGTACCAGCAACAAACTCTGTGTGAATGCTTGTAAACTTTTGTATATAATGTTGTAAGTACTAAGCAAAAATTGTAATTGTATTATCTATTTCCATATTAGAATAAAAATGTCTGTAAAACGGAAGGCATCTTCTCGTCAATCGAAACGGTCCTTCAAACCTTCAAGTCAGTTTAAAAAGGCGTTGCGAAAGTTAAACAGGATACATGATAATAAGAAGAAGTGTAAATTGATTCAAAATTCAAGTGATGATTTCATTCGTGATTTAGCTTTTGCAATACACAAATGTCTACCTATTTACAAGCCTCTATTGAATGCTGGCTCTTCGAATAGCATAAAAAAGTTTTCAAATCCAAGGAGTAGTGATAAGAAAAGGCGAAACTTAATTCAGCGCGGTGGTGGTGGGTTTCTAAGTATGTTAAATGATATTGGAAACAGTATTAATGGTGTAATCAATAGTCCGCTTGGAAGGATTGCAGCAACTGCTGCAATGTTAATATAACGTTAACGAATCATAAAGTGACACGTCATCACTTTGATTGATGAGTCATATATAGGTGTATATAAGGAAGACACTTTAATGATATTTTATCACTTTCAAGTGACAATTCATTTGCGCTGGTTGAAAGTTCCGAATTAGTACTTGTTGAAACATGACTCAGAAAATGTATACAATCAGAGAGGAAGGTGACGCTTTTGAGCAAGATCTCTTGAAGCTTCGTCCGACACGAAAGGTGCAAGGGATTGGAAATACATTCTACTTTCAAACCTTGAATTATGGTGATGATGGCTTTTATCTTCAAGTTCCATTCTTCCACAGTAATGGCATGTCTACATCAGGGTATAGCAATATGAGACAAATGCGAGTGACTTTTCCAAAATGGCAACAGGTGATTCTTAAAACTATTGACTCTTTCGCGAAAGAATGTGTTGAGCTGCCTGAAAGTGCTCCCACTCGTTGGAGAAAGGCATTAGAGGAAGGAGTTGGTTACAAGGAATTGCCGGAATTCGATACACAGTTTTTAAAACTATCGGATCATTTTCAAGCATTCGATCTCTTTACAAACGCGATGGAATGTGAGGATCTCAAACGGGGCCGCTATATGAGCTTAGTGCACGTTACCGGACTTTGTATTGGCTCACATGGTTCGACTGGTAAAGTCGCATCTTTACAAATGAAGGTTCTTCAACTAATCTATGAACCACTACCAATTGATAAATGCTTAATTAACATTGATAAGACTGCTTCAAGTGATGGGAAGGAAGAGAGCAAAAAGCGAGGGCGGAAATCTAAAGATGGGAATCCTAAATTGAAGTTGAATCGCCAAGATGCTGACTTGAAAACTTTCTATAATCCTAATTGTGATGAGGAAACACAAATGTTTTAATTTGTAAATGTAACTTGAAAGTTTCTATTCTGAATGTAAATAAACGTGATCTGGAACATGTGTCTGTTTTGTTGTTCTAAGCAAAATTAGCGGGATGATGAGTTTAATGTTAATGGAATTATAAGATGACAGATTTTCGTCTATTCACTGATCGCACAATGTGTGTCGCTGGACCAAGTCAGTCCGGTAAAACTACATTTGTAACTGAATTGCTACAATATAGAAATGAAATGTTTAACAAGGAAATTAAGAGAGTCAAATGGTATTATGGAATATTTCAACCACAACTACATTCTGCACTTCGCCAGAAAGGTTATGAGGTGAAGCAAGGGTTGCCATCAACTGAGGATATCAAAGCAGGTGACTAACTGGTATTAGATGATCTATTACGTGAAAGCAAATCTTCAAAGGATGTAACTGAAATGTTCATTCAAACTGCACATCATAGGGAAGCTTTTATTATCTACATCACCCAAAACATCTTCGATGGAGGGAAAGAGCAAAGAACGAGAAGTTTGAATACACATTACTTGGCAATATTTAAAAATCCAAGAGATAGCAGTCAGATACATCATCTCAGTAGACAGATATTACCTCAACAACCTAAAGTACTTTCAAAAATATATGAAGATGTAACAAAGAAACCACATGGCTATCTATTTATTGATCTAACCCAGGAATGTCCGGAACCACTTCGATTTCGAACAAATATCATACATAATTCCATTGAACCAATGACAGTTTTCTCGGTTCACAGTTAGTTTTAAGCAATGTACTTTGTTGCCTTATTATTTTCAAACATGTCGTATTCAAAGATGGTAGTCATTCCTCAAGAGGAGTATGTACAATTGACTACATTACAAAGTGCACAGGAAGTCAAAAATATAGATCAACCTATTACGAATCAACTTGTGGAACTAACACAAAAGGATATGGAAATTCAGAAGATTAAGGATCCCTATCGACGAATGCAGTTAGCAGCTGAAAACATTGATGAGAGGCGACAGATTCGTGACAAGTTGCGACGATTTATAACCTTGTCAACACCTCGACCATATCGTGTGCGCGCTGAGCGATTATTTGACTTCATTGATCCACATGTGAAGTTCAATGAGAGAGGGGAGATAATAGATGAAACAACTGATGTTATTAGAAATAGTCACATAGATGACCTTCTACAATATGCTGTCAGAGATGTAAGGCGAAAACTAGGTGCACTACAAGGGTGGACATATTTTCAGAAAATTTTATCTGATCAAAATGTACCTCACAATATTCTCACAATATTATTGGAGGACCGACTGTGAATGAGTTGGATAAGGGTCACTTACAAGATGAAACAAAAAGTAAAACACCCACGATGGCGGTCAAGCGAGAGCTTCATGATCCCGATGATCTGCAACCAAAAAGAGCTACTAGGCGCTCAATGCGTGTTGCGAAGGAGTATAGTAAATATTAAGCAAATATGAATTAAGCCTTGCCTCTCTCATATCATGTCGTTACAAAAATTTTGCTGTTGTTTGAAATCTGCGCTCAAAGGTAAAGGAGAAGAGGGCATAGAGGTTGATATCAATTGTGTTAGCAGTTGCTGTGCGAGTAATATGCGTGCAAATCAGAACAAAGACGATGAGTACAGCAGTGAAACTCAGAAAGATTTATTACGACTTAAATCACCCCGCAAGTTTCAGTCGTCCGGAGGTTCTAGCCCGTGCAGCAGGTGTGGGAATAGAGAAAGTCAAGAAGTGGTTAAGGAGTCAACCGACTTACACTCTTCACAAAAATGCGAGAAAGCGGTTTCCAACGAGAAAATATGTTGTTAACAATATAGATAGTCAATGGCAAGCGGACTTGGCTGACATGCAACAGATATCACAGTACAATGATGGCTATAAATACATCTTAACCGTAATAGATATTTTATCTCGCTATGCTTGGGCACGTTCGCTGAAATCTAAACGAGGACCAGAAGTTGAAGCGGCTTTTCAGAGCATTTTCGATGAGGGGCGTGTTCCGCAAAGAATACAGGCCGATCAAGGGAAGAAATTCGAAAACTCTCATGTTCGAAGTCTCCTTAAAAGTCATAATGTGGAATTGTTTAGTGTCAAGTGCTTATGAAGCTGCCATGGTTGAGAGGTTCAATCGCACATTGAAAACGAAAATATGGCGCTATTTTACTGCAAAAATACACATGTTTGGCTAGATGAGCCGCAGAAATTTGTTAAGAATTACAATGAAAGCTACCATCGAATCATTAAGATGAAACCAGTTGATGTTACCCCAGATAATGCAATGGATGTATGGCTTCGATTGTATGATAAGAAAGCGAAAAACATCTCCAATAAAAGAAAATTAATGTTGGTAATAGAGTTCGGATTTCAAAGGTTAAGTCTACATTTGAGAAGGGGTATCTACCTAATTGGACTGAAGAAGACTTTTTTGTAGATGAAGTAAATACAAAATTTAGACCCACCATGTATAAATTAATAGATTACCATGGCAATCCAATTGAAGGAAAATTTTACTCTTATGAATTGCAAGTAGTAGACAGAAGTGAAGAGGTGTATATGATTGACAAAATAATTAGGAGGAAAGGTCATGGCAATCAAAAGAAATATCTAGTTAAATGGAAAGGATATCCTTATTCATTCAATAGCTGGATAACGCACCAGGATCTACAAAATGTGGAGGTGGGAGACACTCGTAACTTTTAAGCTAATATAGCATGTGACTTCTTCCATGTATTAGTTTAACATGTCTACTAACTTCAACATCATTCTTCCAAGCAATAGCAACCCCAAGATATTCCCAAGTAACAAACCATCTCTATACTCCGTTGAATTCGCTAATCCAATTACTATGCATGGACCCCATGAAGTTGCTCTAACTGAAATTACTTATTACAACGATATCAGTTTGCTAAAGAACAACTATTTTGAATTACATAAAGAAGTACGAGAGAAGGATGACTGCTTTCGCATATTTCAAAATAGTCTACATGGTACATGGGCTTTTCATCATCTAACCTTACATCCTTTTTCAGCATCTTTACCATCTGTCCAAAACATGATTAAAATTCAAAAGGCATTTGCAACGTCAACTTTTGATTCTAAGGTTCCCACAATGAGCTTGCAAGATACAGAAAAGGAAATCGGTAGAATGTTTGAACGAATAAATGATCTCTTCAAGCTGACTTTGAATAAATTCTACAAACCAGTCATAAAGGGGTCAACAAAATTGATAAAGGAAGGGAAGCATGTTCTTCTTGTATTAGGTAAGGATTTGAGTCATACTTTTAGGTATTCCAGAACAACGTTCTCATCAGGGTATTGGTACAATGGACGTGGGTGGAATTCGGAGAGGAAAGTCACTGATTTTCAATGTAGAATTGTGCCATTGCATGCATTACAAAAAAGGAGCATCCGAGTAAAAAATCAATTTGAGGTCATTAGAAGTGTTGAAGACTTTGCAAGAAAGTTTCAAGGATCAGTGGCAGAAACGTTAATGACTTGTGAATATAAGAAAGAGAAAGTACGAGGGGCATACCAAAAGTTCGTGACGTTTGATTTCTATAGCTTTAGTTTGACAGCTTTCTTTGATCATTGATTGTTGTCATGTTGTATCAATCATGTACATTGCCTGTGAGTTATAGTCAGTTGATCGGCAACCTATTAAGACACGAACTGAAGCCGATAACTGTTGAACTAATTTTACCTCTGCCAGCATGACGAACTTCACAAATCGTGACTGGAGAGCCATTCTGTCATTTCTTTTGAAGGAAGGTGAAACACCAACCCGATCAGCTGAACGATTGAAAACAGCCTTCGGAGACGATGCTCCAGCAAGAGCAACCATTAGCAAGTGGTTTAGTCGGTTCTCAGAAGGGCGGAAGTCCTTGGAAGACGATGAGCGCTGTGGCCGTCCATCCACTGAAGCCAATGACGAAAATGAGGAGCTGGTTTGGCGGGTGATCCAGTCGGACAGACGCCTCACATGCGATGAACTGGAGGAGAAGTCCGGTCTGTCACGTGGGACTCTTCAGCGCATCGTTCATGACCGCCTTGAGCTGTCCAAGGTTTCGGCTCGTTGGGTGCCAAGGCTTCTATCTGCTGAGCAGAAGAACGTTCGGGTCACCAATTCCCCTGTTTGTCTTGGTCTCCTGGATGACTATGGCGAACAATTCTGGAGACGTTTCATAACGGTTGATGAGACTCCGCTGCCACATTTCATGCCAGAGACAAAAAGGCAGTGTATGCAGTGGATAAAGCGAGGTGAGCAGCCACCGGTTCACGCCAAGACAGCACCTTCTGCAGGCAAGTTCCAGGTGACAGTCTTTTGGGATTGCGAAGGTGTGATCCATATTGACAACTGCCCTCCTGGACACAATCAACGCCGAGTATTACAGTAGTCTCTTGCAGATTGTACACAAGCTTCTTCCAGAGACGAGACCTGGAAAGCGACGTCCCCTATTTCTACAAGACAACGCACGGGTCCACACGGCGAAGACGACGATGACGACAATCAAGCAGCTGAAGTGGCAGCTTCTTCCTCACCCACCGTATTCCCCTGACTTGGCCCCCAGTGACTTTCATCTCTTCGGTCCAATGAAGAAGCCACTCAGGGGTGTCCGATTTAATGGCGAAAGGGAAATCAAGAGAGCACTGAAAGCTTCAGTCGCCAGATTTCCACCGGAGTGGTTTGGAGGAGTAAAGAAACTTGAGAAGAGATGGAAAAAGTGCTTTGAAATTAAAGGTGACTATGTTGAAAAATGAGAGTTGATATGTTTTAAATGATGTCAATAAATTTTTGTATATATGGAAGCAAGATGTTTTTCCTATGAATAGCAATTGTCAGAACTATGAAAAATAATATCTATATATGCATTTGCATCAAAACACGTATATAGATGGGAGAGACAAACGTCACGAACTTTTGGTACGCCCCTCGTTAACTTTATTTACTGTTGAAACGAAGGCACAACTTATTGTTTTTACTAAAAAGACACCATTGGAAAAGTCTGAGTCCGCTGTTATTGAATTCGGATCTGAAATGATTGGGATGTTTAAGGGCCTTGAAAGCGCACCTTGGTTGACAGAATTAAATGATACATTCAAGGTTCAATTGTCCTCTTCTAAACTCAAAGCATCAACAAATGCTTCATGGGATATCCACGTATACAGCGAAGACATATTGGGTGATGATTTGTCTACTTCCAGTGAACTTGTAAAAAGAGTAAATTTGAACATTGATAGCTTGAAAACGCCATCTGAATTGTGTACAAAGTTAACTGAGTTTGGTGTAGATTACCATGATGCAGATGAATATCACTTTTCTTATGATCCACATAAGAAACGCATGATTCTAAAGGTAGGGAAGAACTCTCTTATCAAGCTGGATAGGGTGTTAACGACCACATTGGGATTCTCAAAATCAACTATCTATGAAGGCACATCAATAGGCCATACAGCCCCATCACTAGAACGTGATATAAGTAACTTATACGTCTATTGTAACATTATTGAATATACAAGGGTTGGCGACATTGAGGCCCCACTTCTGCGCACATTTCCTCTCTCATCCGTAAGGAAGCAACTAATCAATCGAGAATTTTTTAACACAATGTATCTACCAATCAGCCGAAATTACATCAATAGAATTGACATATCAATTCATGATGACGCAGGAGAAGCAGTACCGTTCTGTGGTGGTGTTACTGTTTTGACCCTACATGCTAGGTCACGAGAATAAGGCTTTACGCTATTGTGTCTTCCATAGTTATTCAATAGTCATAATGACAGGCATTTACAGTAGACCATCATATCAGAGCGGTTATCCCTTGTTTGATGGAGGTAGACGACAAGTTGGCGGAGGCATATTTGGTGCACTAAGACGTATGGTTCTTCCAACACTCAAAAAGTGTGGCGTACCAATCATGAAGCGTGTTGGAAGCAGGGCTTTAGATTTTGGAGCAAATGTTGCAGCTGATGCGCTTCAAGGTGAGGATATCGGTGAATCTATGAAAATGCGCGCGCAGCAATCTGCCATAGACGCATTAGATGATTTGACAAAGACGAGACGTACAGTTCGGAAGAAGCGTAGGAAGTCAAGACAAGTTGGATCCGGTCGAGTTACTAAGCAAAGACGCAGGAAAAGTAAAAAGCCGACTAGAGCAGCACGTTCTAAATCTAGACGTCGAGTGAAAACAAGAAAGCGCAAACGAAATTCCACAGCGACTAGAAACAAGTCAAACGAAGGAAGACAACATATTTGTAGAGCTAATACGATGCAGAGTATCAATTCGGCTTTGGGTTTCTTCGATTCTCCCCCTCATCAGACAGACATCATCTCCTCAACAATTGTAGACATAGTCCCCACAACAAATATCGATGGCAACCAACAGCCTATTCAGTTTGATATACCTGCCAATCCTCGATTATATTGACTGTCAATCCATTGATTTAGAGTTGTGTATACAAATTAAGAAGACTGATAGTACAAATATTGATTCATCCAAGGATAAAGTGGGATTAGCAAATCTTCCTATTGCCAGTCTGTTCTCAGATGTGTATCTAATATTGAATGACAAACAGATTGAAGGAGGGGATCGAGCATATCAATATGGAGCATATATACATACAATGACGCAATTTCAAAAGCAAGCTAAACAGTCACACTTGCAGGTTTCTGGGTGGTATGATGATCAGCAAGGGAAATTTGATGATGTCTCAAATACAGGGTTGAAAAGACGAATGGATTTAACAGCGGATTCAAAGGAATTATACTTGAAAGGACCGGTCTATCTTGATTTCCTTCGTCAATCTAGATATCTGCTATCACAGGTTAAAATGCAAATAAAATTTATTCGTGCAAATCCTGAGTTCGCGTTAATGGCTTTTGGAGCTACAAACTATCAAGTCAACATAAGTAATGCCGTGCTCAATGTAAGGCGAGTAACAATGAACCCGTCAGTCATCAACGAGCATGCGACAGGATTGAGGAAAAACAATGCAATTTATCCAGTTAATCACAGTGTGTTGACAAACTTCACAATTGGTGCGGGATCATCCTCACATGCCTACCCAAATCTTTTTCCCACTCCAATGCCAAAGGCCGTGTATATCACATTTGTGGAAAATGAGGCATTCATTGGTGCTTTTGAAAAGAATCCATTTAATTTCCAACACTTAAATGTTAGCAAACTAGCACTCTACCAGGATGGGAAATTTGTATCTTGCAAAGCATATGAGCCTAATTTCAAAGATGGTAAATTCGCACGTGAATATGGTTCTACTTTCACCGCCCTCAACATGTTTAATACAGATGATTCAAATGGAATTACAATGGATATGTACAAGAATGGCTACTTCTTCATTATGTACAACCTCACAGCAGATGCAGATCTAGGTGGTGAAAGCGTAGGAGTTACAAAGCCTGGAAATCTACGACTGGAGGTATCATTTGAGTCACCTTTGAAGAAAACAATTGTCTCATTTATGCTATCTATGATAGCAAAGTTGAGATAACAAGAATGAGAGACGTGACTGTCAGCTATCAGAGATGAGTAACTTAAGCAACATAGAAATCTTGAGGAAAATGAGGAAAGCTCATTCCTACTCCAAGACAATATTTCTCAATGTCTTTTCTAGAGATAATTTACCTGATTGAATTCCTTTCTATCCTTGTTCGCTTATCATCAATACGGACAGCAACAATCTTCCTGGTAAACATTGGATTGCTGTATACATCAATCGTTATAAAGTGGCCGAATATTTTGACTCTCTTAATCAACCTCGTTTACATGATATCGCATTATGGATGAACAGGTTCTCCTGGACTGTTAGAAAAGTGACATCGTTCCCACTTCAAAGTAATACATCTCTAATGTGCGGTGGCTATGTACTCTATTTTTTCAACGAGAGACCATTGAAAAATAACTGTAAAAGTCGAAACAGTTTTGAAATAAAGTTTTATGTTGTATCATTAACTTCCTCTTTTTTTCCAAAACAAGGGTTTATAAGGAAAACAAAAACATGTTCATATTTCATTATCTATTCACATATATATAAAATCTACAATTTGGTTTTCATGAAACATTTTTTCAAATCACATATGATGGGAGGCACATCACTTATGTCTTTAATGCCGGTTATCACAATCTTTCCATTATGGAACACATGAACATGATATGGATGCCAGTTATTCAATTGAGCTGCTGGAAATAATTCCACTTCATAAGTTAGATTATGTGATGATGTAACTTTACGGAAGTCATAGTGATAGTGCAATTCACATAACACGGTCATTGTCTTCACTTTCCAATCAGATAATGAATCACCAAGTAAATGTTCCAAAGTTAAGTGTAGATATCAGAGATCACCTTCCATGACCCTTCCAATACATTGGATTGTTCCATTTGGAAAGAATAGGATAGTGAGAGATTTATCCTTCCTCTGAATCCTCCATGTTAACATTGAGGGTCTTCCAAGATGCAAGCTCGTTGTCGGCTTCAATTTGCGTTTTATCAGCAACCATTGTTTTCGGTTGGGTATATTCCTCTCGATCTCTTGTAGATTGAGTTTTGAGTTTGCTTTTGCAGTTAACATCCGATTTACAACTTCCAACCGTTTGATGTCCTCCATCTTTAATGAATGACGTTATCTGTGGTAGTATCTCCCTTGTAAAGGTTTCCCATGTGGCGTCACTGAAACGAAGAAATCGATATTCAACATCTTCCCGCTTTGGTGAGCAGACGTATAGTTTGACTGTTGAATCACACTTTATCCATACCTTGTCATCGAGAGGAATCTTGATCCGAGTCTTATGGTTGCCAATGAGATCAGCGAAGTCTTTCAGTGAAGGCAATTAGTCAATACTAATGCAAACGCCACGATGTTTTCGAACACTAGTAATCATTAGTAATCATTTCTACATATCGGAAAGATGTAGAAATTTCAATTTTAGTAAGACTACTTATGTATTAGTAAGTGTTGCTACATGTCGGAAGATGCAGCAATCGCAAGATCTATTACAAGTGGAATATTGTATTGTTTTTATTTAGACTTATTCTACATCACCTGTGACAGGAAGGCATCTCCTTCTCTTCGACGGTGGGGGAAGACCTAGGCTGTAGTGTCCATATGGTAATGATAAATTTTTATCCAGCCAACAGCGCTTATCCTCCCAAAGTGAAAGACCTCGCTTCCTAAATGATTTTGTGCTATGTGATTTTTTGAATTTATAATTGTCATATCTTCAGTTGTATCATTATCACTATAATAGACACTCCTATAGTCATTATGTTTCAATTTTTTAACTGCTGCTCTCTGAATTCCTTTTGCACGTTTGATGCTATGATTTGTAGAGTCTAGATATTTCATTGAATACATTTTCGGTTTTAGTAGGATCATTTCCTCAAGCAACTTTCCAGCACACTCATCCTTAAAACAACCTAATCTAGCTTTGTTTGTAGTTGAGTATAGTCGGTGATGACTGTCATAGTTTGAAGAGTCAAACTTTTCACCGAAGTATAGAAGTATATCTTCCAGACGGACAGATGGCGATGTGTATAAATATAGGAAGAAACTGTCGGTATCACCTCCACAAAGCCGCGTTCTATTTATCAGTGGACATCCTTTTAGATCATTGTAATATAATTGATACATTTCCAACTTACTATAGTCAAGTACTGCTTGACCAACATAAATTAATTTATTTGAAACTATTGAAGGTTTGTACATTTCCATACCAACCAGATCTTCATCAAATATTTTGTGTTGAACATAGAGAGGATGATTTGACAATTTCAGTAGCTGTTTCTCATTGTTGACTAGTTTAAATTTTTTCCTTCTCCTTACATTTTCTATTGTTTTACCATATAAAGAATTATTTTTCAATTTGTGGAATAACTTTTCGAAGTCAGTGTTTGATTTAGCCCTCTTTTGAGAGTTCATATCAATGTATGTTTCTAACCAAGGCTTTTATGTGAATTTTATGCCACTATGAATCTTCTTGATTCTCATGCCCATGGTCAAGTAAAATTTTAAAATTGAGTAGTGGACTACATAATTTTCCCTATCAAATTGATGGAGCAGAAGTTTCTTGATAGAAGAAAAATGTGTATTTGGTCTTACTTTTTCATATAGATTTTTCATATAGTGTGAAAACATTCTCTTTTCAATCATCTGCATTTCTGGAGCTAATGGGAAATCGGCAGTGTCATCATGAATGGCTGCAGGATACTCTAAATCTAAATCAAAAATGTAGCCGATTTCACCATCATCTATATTTTGAACATTTTCTTCATTTAAAAAATTATCTAATTCACTTTCATTCAACCATTTGAAATTTGAGTGGGGTAGATTCCTACTGAGTGAAGAACCGTAAAGGTTATTGACATCTAAGTAGGTCAAATGTCGACTTTCATGTGTATTATTTCCTAATTCCTCAATGCGTGCACGCGCTCGGTGAATGTTGGTGAAAGTCATACCCCCTCTAATTCCTCGTTCAAATAGATTGTACATATTTTCATCTTGTATGTAGTGTGGGGATCATTGGAAGAGAAATTTAGTGCTGAGGTAAAGCTAAGATGTGGGAGACTGACAAAATGTACAGGGTCGACGTCATCCTCACGTTGACTCAATGCTCTAAACACTTCAAATATGTCTGCCAACAATAAAACATCTAACTTCAGATATGCCAGCATGTAATCACCAAATGTGCTACAATTAAATTCTATCCATGCCTTGTTAGCGTGTTCATATTCACTATCGGAACAGTGCTCACGAGTAAGATCATTATAGAATTCAAATTGTGGTGGTAGACAGTCTTCCGTCATCGTGTTTTTGAAGTATGAATATGGAAACACTCCCTTCTGATATAAAACATTATCACTTAATTGTGGAAATTCTACCCTTAATGTCTCTACATGCTCATACGTTTGCAAGCCCTTGGCTAATTCACTCAAGGATGTAATTAGAAATTGATATGAGTCTAAGAATTTTAGTTTAAAGTATACTGTCTTCCCTTTGTATTCATTGACAGGGACACTGGCGGATAAAGTTATATATTTTTCAGCAGTTGCTGCTACAACATCTAATTTGCAAGATTTCATTCTTCCAATCGCTTTATAGCAAACGATGTGACTATCATAATTTTTAAAATTGTGGAAAAATATGGGGAGCTCCCGTCTGTTAAGTCTTAACCGGAGATTGCATTTCCTACATAATGTTTGCCTATATCGTTCGGTGATATGATCATGATCACGAACTTTTATGACTTCATCGCTGAATTTCGATTTACATTTGTTGCAACATTCTGCATTCTCATGGCGTGCTTTTTCATCCGCTGACAGTGTCATTGGCTGCCTAGTTGTTGCACATTGGTTGTCATATAAGTCTTGGCCTACGGTTTCTAAGTGGTGCAAGAAACTAATAATGCAATTTTCTCCCTCAAAGAGGTAATACTTGTTTTCAAATTTCGATTGAAGGGCATTATGCCAGACATGATAAGCTCCAATGGCCGCAGGTTTATGTATTTTATTATCAATGTAGCACTCTATATCTGCATAAATTACTAAAGGAGGACTTAGTTGATATTCCATGCTACTTGTTGGTACTTTTAGATCCGATGGCATTTTTTCTATTTGTGCTTTTCCTCGAATGAAAAAAAACTGGAAGTGTCGTTCTAGTGTTGTCTTATATGTGAATGACTGCATCTTTCGCAGAAGTATTTATGTCTTTTTAAAGTTCTCCGATACAATCTTGACAACTTTGGAATTCCACAATAGTGTGCTGCTCTATTGTTTAGAATTAGCAAAATATTAACCGTTTGCCTACCAGTAAAGTTACTATTGTAACGAACACCTTTGAGTCCATTTTCATAAAAGTGAATGTTAATTTTAATATCATTATTTTTCTCAAATTTTGAAATATCTTTGATTGATACTGGGGTGGAAATGCCTTCCATGTTTAGCTCAGATGTCCACTTACTATATGCCACACCGAGAGCAGTATTGCATAAAGTTTTGTATGTTAGTTGAAGCGCTGGTTGTTGGCTTAGAAGTAGATCTATTTTGATTATTTGAATTTGACTCCGTTATGCTATCATTCGGTTTATTATTGCATACAAGTTTATGCCTCTTAAGATTATCTATCCTATTCGTCTTATATGGACACTTGCTACATTGATACGTTTTTCCTAACTTACAAAATTTTTCATGACGTTGCAAATTGCCTATGAGAGTGAACACTTTCCCACACTTGGTACAGACAACCATGATTATTGATGAGGATTGAAATTAGCAAGCCCTTATATACATCTACCATCTAATGACGTCAGCGTCATCACCAGCCAATACCATATGTTCCGATCTTTTGTAAAGAGAAAACATAAAATTTAAAGCAATCTATTTTTTTCCAAAAGTAAAAAGAAGTTATAACTTGATGCATTTCACAATGCCACTGTGGTATAATTTCAAGTGGCTACAGCTTTCACTGCAGCCACCCAAATCGTCCATTCGCGTCAGTCTAAGTCTACGGATGGTATTATCGCTGAACTCGACGTGGACTAAGGTCTCTTTCTCATGTCGTTGGCTATTTGTTACTTGTGAGGCCAACAGGAGGTTTGATTGAGTTATGTTTTGTAAGGACTCAACCAAACCTCTGTTGTCCTCCATTAACTGAGCATCACGAGCCTCGGACTGTTTCAGTCGCTCTTGACACCGCCGTAACTTGCTTTCGATGTCCTCCTCCTCCGTCCTTGCGTCAAGGTCTACGTTGTACTCGCGCACTGGGAGAGGAGCCTTAGGAACTGCGGCTGGGATAGGAGGTGTTGGAGAGGAAGGAGCTGCGGCTGGGATAGGTGTTGGAGGTGAAGGAGCTGCGACTGGGATATGAGCTGCTGAGGATGGGGCAAAATGTCATCATCGGCGGCAGTGGTAGGCGGACATTCCAGCTAGGAGACGCCCGGATGTTAGCGAATGAGATCTTCTCTTGAGACGCAAACATCACGGAGTCCTGTAATTGAAAGGAACAATTGTTTATCATCTATTTACCATTTTTGACATTAATGAGATACAAATGTGAATTCCTCTTACCTCCTGCAGGATTGCGGTTTTTTGATCGGATCCACTCGCCTTGTTAAGAGACACCGAATCATTCTGAAAGATGAATTAATCAATTGTAGACGAATATATTGATAATCAAGTGAGTTTCAAAATAAATTTTAATGAAAACAATTCTGTACACATGCAGTTAACCAGTCATATACTTACATGCACACCAGAATCACCATCTTCGTCGGAAGAGGACGTCGGAGATAAAGTCGCTGAAGTAGTGGCTTCATCCTCGGATGAGGAGTCCGAATCCTCCGATGTTGAGGAGTCATCCGATGAATCGCGAATTGAGTATGGTTTCTCCTCATTGTCCTCTACCGACGTTGTTGTCGCCGGCGTAGACAAGAAGCTTCTGTGATGCTTCTTCAGCGACAGAGATCGCATAGACTGCAACGAAAAATATGATGACATGTTTGCAACTCATTGACGAAGTATGTATGTTCTTAAAAATACTTGATGCATTTTCAGTTATTGTTGACTGAGACCTATGTAATGACACTTACGGGACTCGAAGGTAGTCTGCTCCTCGGTGAAGGTAAGCGCGGAATTTTTGGGCAGCTTTGAACACTAGGAAACAGCTGAAAGTAGAAAAATTCATGTTTTAATTTCACATTGAGAACTAATAAATAACTGAAATGCTTACATTCCGCAATTTTTCAGCCACTATATCCTCGTTAGCCTATGTCGGGTGAGGTAGCTCACTCTGAAATGTTTAAGCATTATGTACAGAAATAATTAAATTAGTCAATAAATACCTACATCTTTAGCGAAGTTTTTTCTGAACCAACACCTTGGCTCTCTTCGGTGGGGGCATCAGTACATCCTGAAATGTTTAACGACATATAATCATTTCATACACAATGAAGTAGTATTTTTTATTTTTCTGCTGTGAGCCAGTTATCCGTTGAAGCCAGTATGTAGAATTGATGGCACTCACCTCACAATCACTAAAAGTCTCATCGATGAACTCCCGAGACTTAGGAATTTTCCTCTTAGGAACTCGAGACTTTTGAGGCTTATCCTTTGGAGCAGGTTCATCCAACTGGGAAAGCACGCCTTCAGTCGGTCGCTCCTTCCCAAAAAGACGCTCCAACTTCTTCTTCTCAACTTTGGAGGTTAAGTTAATCCCCTTTCTTCCATTTAGTTGAGCACAAGGGGTGTGCTTGGCAATGAAGGCCTTCGCGGAGTCACTATTCGCCTTTGCATCGCTCTTTTCATACTTCTTACACGTGAGACAGTAGAGGTAGGTGCAGTCCTCTCGGAAGGAGCATTCCTTATGCCCGCTTTTGTTCGCATGTCGAACGGGCAGTTGACAAGTATCACAGAAATGGAAGATGAGACGTTGCCGTGCGATGCTTTCTTGTCGAACCATTTCTGTAGAGGATAAAAAATTTTTATTATAATTTAATCTCTTATTAAATGAGAAATCATTTATGAACCATCTTCAAAGCTTTATTAAGTACTAGATCAATATTTGACAAATCTTAAGAAGAAATACATTCATGGATGAAATAGAAAGTGAGATTCGAAAGTTTAATTTCATTCGAAAGGGTTTGTTCATAAAAAGACATGAAATTTGGAAGCAGCTGATTAATCATTATTTAATTTCGAAATAATAATAGAATGAAAATGAGATTTCGAAAATTTGAACCATTTCTCAATTGGTTTAATTAAACAAGCTTGAATTTTACGGAAGCAGCTGATTTATATTTATTTAATTTGAAATAAATATAATGAAAGTGAGATTTCGGAAATTTCAACGGTTAATCAATTCGTTTAATTAAACAAATTTGAATCTCATGCATCTGCTATCAGCATCTTTTTATTTAGAAACAATGTGTGAAAATACGGATGTCAATTGCACTTTTACTCAGACTTATACAATCATGTCTCTTCTGGATGATTTAATATAGGAAGAAAATAAAAAAAAACATGGTTAATAATGTAACATAAAGTGTTCCTATCATAAAACCCAGGCTTCTATATTTAAAGCTATTTGGTTATAAGAACTTAATAATGTTACTACTCCCGAATATCCTATAAAGTAGCACAACATGACAATGAAACTCACTTCAGAATTGTAATATGAACCGGAGAACGGAGGAACGAAGAACGACGTCTGCTATGGACACTGAATAATTCAAAAATGAGTGAAGATCTGATGTGTGCAAGTTCTTTATATATTAAATTCACAAAGCAACTATGAACAAAGACTTTATGAGATCACATCATTGCATCAGTACAGTTAAACAAAATTGATAACTCAAACAAAAATTGGAACAGCTGGTTTATTTTTAACCTTAGAAATGGAAGTACCATCATGTGTTGAAAGATTTTTACATGTAAACAGTAGAGTGAATTCAAAGTAATATGAACTGATGGACTGATATATTATTTTGATATACATGTTATTATTAATAGTCATATAATGATTCATATTTGAAGATATGAAACGTGTAATTTGAATAGAACACTAAAATTTCGAAAATTCAAATTTCGCGCCAAAATTCGAAAATTCAAATTTAAAGACTTTCGAAAATTCGAATTTCGCGACAAAATTCAAATAATCAAATTGAAATACTAGGGTTAGGGTTTGGGAAGCAAGAAGAGTATCTATGGCAGCCGGAACCCATGGGTAAATAAATTTTCGAGTGCGCGAAGCGCCCGAGAAATTTTGAGGCACCCCCCGCCGTGTATGAAGTGTATGAAGGTCAAAGTTCAAGGTCAGGTCTAAGGTCAAGTGTAGAGGTTTGTATATTATGGTAATTTTTAGTTGTAAAACTTTAACTTTGAAAATTTGTAAACTTAGTCATTTTTGTAAAAAAAACTTGGAATTTTTCAAGTTGCATACAGATGCATACAACTAGGATTTTTTCATCAAATGGGTACATACAATATATCATTCGAATGCTCTTTTCATTCTGATTCTAATGGTGCATTGTATGACACATGTATGACATATAACTGGAGAGCTACATACCTTTAAAGAATGGGCTAAAAAGTTAGTGAATTTAAAAATCTAACATTTGTCTGCTTACATACAGTTGCATACAACTAGGATTTTCCCATCGAATAGGTACATACCTTATATCATTCGAAAGGTCTTTTCATTCTCATTCTTATGGTGTCGTGTATGACACATGCATGATATCATCCTGGACTGCTACAAGCATTTTAAAATTAACAACATAACTGTTTATTTAAAAGTTATATGTTCCTATTTATTTCAAGTTGAAGTCTTCATATTTGATTTTTTTTGTTTCAATTCAGTTATTGAACATCATTAATTGTAGATAGTTATTCCCCTTTCCCATTCAGACCTTAATTGAAGACCGATTTGTGAAATGATAAAACAAGTCTGTTCATATATACAAATGAATATTAAATAAAGAGATTAAAAAACACACTAAATGTCATCAAGGTAAGGAAAGGGTACAAGTTTTTTCAAGTCCACTTGCACATGGATCCTGGTCTTTTTGGGCGCACAGGGACAGTGACGTGGTGTGTCAAGGTCAATGATTGAAAATTCGAGAGCGGTTGTGAGGTTCCGCTCGTTCGGCTCCATTCGCATGAAGACCCGTTTGGTGTGGTATTTCTTCGGCGCGTTCTTTACTTTGACAGTGACCCTTCCATATAGTGGCGTTCTCATGGACTTTTTATTCATGTGCCGCATCGTCTCGATTGATACGTCACTATCATCACTCGAGTAGTCGGGCGATGCAGGGGCTTAGGTGAACACCACCGGCTCGTTTGGTGTTGTAGATCGCTCCATCGGAGATTGGGGAGGTGTATTGGTACGTTCCATTGGCGATTGAGGTGAAGTGGTACGATCAGCAGTACCGTTCTCAACTGCAGCTTCCTGTTTGCGATCCATAATGACTTGTAGATTTAAAATAATGGTAACTTGTAAACGTGAGGATTAGAACCTTTGATAAGAATTGGTACAAACCTCGGACTTATATACTTTTCAAACAAAGGAAATCCTAACAGCCAATCAGAGAGGCACCGAACTTCCCTAATGACTATATAACTATATAAAGGATGTCATTGTTCCAAACTGCTAAGTACTTATCCTCAACGTTCCATAACAAGAAGCATGTCCTCAAAACCTTTATTCTATTTTCAAAATGACAGCCAAGTCATTATGGGAGGTCAGTTGGATATGACCGTGCATCTCTGTTGCGGCTGCAAAGTGGCCCTATGGAAAACTTTAACTGTGACAGCACTTCAAAGGCGGAGTGGACTATCAGTGAAGTGTCCGGTACACGAGTGTGAGCATGACTTCACCAACAATCAGACATTTCATGAATGGTGTGATGACTTCCTAAAGATCATGGAGTCGCCTGAGGGACGTGATCTGTACCCATCATTTATTTTTAATGCTTAAATTAAACTTACATTGTAAATCTCTTGTCTTTTTCATTTTAAACATAGTTCTGGAATTGGTTTTCTTATTGGGGAGCAACTAAATCATAACTGCACATTAACGTTTCACATCTAAATAGTGCTACATTTAAAATAATTGTCACAATAGTCGCAATTGAGCAAACCCATTCAAAATCAAACAACGGACGTCTATCGGTACGTACCCAAGTACTCAGAACCAAGTCGCACAAGTTCGATCATAGACGTTCCGAAACGCAATGTACTCAACCCAGTCTACCAAACACATGTACCTATCCAGTAAAACAGATGTCATACATGTTCCTATTCATAACACTGAATTATACATGTACCTATCCATGTTCCTATTCATAACACTAAATTTTACATGTACCCATCCATGTACCTATCCCACACGTAGTAGGGCACAGTTTACACTACTAACGAGGCGCAACTTTTAGCTGACACTTTTACCGACACTCACACGTGACACAACCGTGATCGGAACACAGAAACCTGACTTCTTCGAGGCTGGATTTGTTCTTGCTATTTTCATTATCGCCTGTCATTAAATTACTAATGATGTGCTAATATGCACAGTTCATACATACATACATATTTTCTGCTTTTGCTACTGCGCACTTTTGTGCATACAGTTAACATCAATTTCAGCTTCATTTTGCTAGGACAGAATTGATTTTCCTGACTGTCATTATACAAGAAACTCCACCTGTTTGTGGGAGTATTAAGCATTGTCTGAACTGAAATTTTTCACCACAGACATGCGTGGGAATTCAATCGCTGACTTTGCAGTCGTGTATCGGTTCTAGGCGGCTTGACAACCGGTCAATAGATAAAAGAATCAGCAGGTGGGACTCATCTTTCTCGAGTAAAATGAATCACTGATTGATTGGTTGTTATGTTGACATCGTCACCGGCAGATTTATACAACATTCAGCAATACATCTTGTGAAACGATGATCGCTGGTTCAACGATGAATGAGAATGAAATGACACAAACAAAGTGTGAGTGGACAAGCGCATTAACCGATGAACTGATCGGTGAATACAAACTGTGGAAAGTTAGCCCACTCTAAGAGGAGAGAGAAAAATAACCTCTCTATATCAGATCAAACTTTGTTGTGAAAGAAACATTAACATTGGAGATGAACGAGACAGTCTGACCTTTGACATAAGTCATTTCCGCATGTCACGAGGCAAGGAAATGGACGAGTCCATAGCAGAGAAAGTTATTTATCTTCTCTAGGATTACACTGACAAGCAAGCAAGCAGATGTAATTGTTCACACAAACTGTATCCGTGTTTGTGGAACGTCTACAATCATGAATATCGCGACAGAATGAGGAAGGTCGAAGCATGGAAGAAGATTGCCGGAAAATTTAAAATGGAAGTCAAAGAGGTTCAGCGAAAAATGCACAACCTCAGGAATCAGTTCCACAACGAACTCAAAAAGCAAAAAACTACAGTCTGGGAGTGGTACCGGCGACAAATTCATCACGAAATGGCCGTTTTAAGAGGCTATATTGCACATTATTATGGACAGTCAGTTGGAGAATTGATGATAATGTTGCTTTATATAATATAGATTTTATAGCCGTCATTGTATCCATCAAACAGTAAAGGCTTATTGTCAATCCTAGCTTTCTTTTCTTCCAAAAACGATCTATTGTTTTGAGGCACACAATTGCCAAAATTATTCAGCAATAATGCTCCAGTAGAAAATCTGCAATTAGACTGTTACATTAACTCAATACAGGCTATTTTCTTATTTCAGTTATGTTTCTATGTCATTTTATCGTCGCACATAGGGCCTATAGCAACTAAAGAAACATAAATGAATAATAATAGTTTTCAAAGAATCATAATTGGGTTCTCAATATTTTCAAAATACTGTATATAGATGATGCTGAGAGACAATTGTTAAAGAAAATCAATAGAAAACAAATTAGATAGCACAGCTGTTTTCTTTGCGCGAGTAATGAAGTATGAAATGAATAGCTTTCTTGTCAAAGTTAAAATTCATGTCAGATAAATTTATGCTGCCACGAAATTTCACCATCGGGTGTCATGAAGAAATCTCGAAATTCCTCTCGTGTTGTTTTTGCAGAATCCGCAATATTGTTGCTGCAGCTTCTTTCAATTGGCAGCATGTTTGCTTCAGGCATTCCCATCATGCGCCAAGAACCGTCTTTAATTGAACCATTTTCTAAGTTCTCTGTGTCAAATGAATCTTTTGGAGAATGTCTCTTCACCGATTCTTTCTTCGTCATAAGATAGTTGTGCAGTACACAAGAAGCCAGTAAAATCATATTCAACCATATTCGCCGTTCACGCTTTGTTTTCTTCGTCAAGATGTATGCAGTAACTGCTGCAGCTGTTCGCTTTCTCGATGACATCGTGAAGAATAAGTGTCGACTAAAAGTGTCAAGTGTAAACGGCCTCTGCCATCTGATTGCAGATGGCAGCAATAAAGTGTCACATGTAAACGCGCCTTTATACATCAATCATGTCAAAGACAAGATTAATTACTTTGGAAATTATATAAGCACAAAGTACATGGATTTGAAAAAAGGCATTTATAGACAGATGTATATCTCAGATATGAAGCTTCAACGTCAGCGAGTTGTTTGTGTCTGACAAATCTCTAACAATTGTTAGAGACTTATGAGCCCCCAACCGCATGGTGCGTACAGACGAGTTATTTGAGTTTTGTTTCAATCCAATCCATGCATGAAAACTAGGGATTGCAATCCCTGTCCATTTTCTCCAATCCCGGGATTGACGGGATCCCGGAGTTCTGATAGTGTATCTTCTTTAAATGCTTCCGGGTCTGTTATTGGACCTGGACGCATGATATATCTTATCATATATTAAAAAATCAATAGCTATACATGAATACGTCAATTGTTTCATGTTAAATTTTGTTAAAGCAACGATTTATGCTGATTTAAAACTTTAAAACTAAAATATAGTCTATATCAGTGGTTCCCAACCTTCTTCGCCGTACGACTCCCTTTTGCGTTGTAGATCGCTGGCGACCCCCTTCATCTTTAATAAGTATGATTACGAACGATGTCCGTCTTCCGGACTACCTGAAGCCGCTATCTCGTACGTTGACTGCATGTTGGGTGTAACGTGACGCCTGAGAAAGAGAAATCCATTCACTTCTATGGAAGAAAATGTGTGTGAAACATGCAGCGGGCTTCATTTTCATGTGACGTCGTGGGAGAATAAGGTATACACACACGAATTGGACACACACTTAATCATTGGTATGTCAGAAATGGCCTTGAAGTTTACATGTTGAACAGATGTGTCACAATTCACACAAAAATATCTCTATTATGTCATTTTGTTGTTACTAGTCAAAAGCCTGAAATTCTTAATTTCAATCCCGGGATCTCGGTCTTTCAATCCCGATGATTTTGGTCTAATCTCGGGATTGCAATCCCTAATGACAACCATTTTGTTTTCATTATCCATGTCTGTTCTAGTCCTTTATTATTACATTGTCGGAATTCTATGACAATGACGATCGTGGCCACTGATCAAAGTCAATGTATGACACCGAGGGAGACGAGCTTTCGTTTTCTGTGCTGACTTAGGTAATAAATCATTGTGCTATTTCTATTTATGATGTAGAAGCAAGCCATCAATGAAACAAGACGAATAAACAAGTCAAAGAAAATTGCGGCATGAAAGCATAGATTTATAAAAAGTATATTGACCGAGATAGCGCGAGCTCCTTTATTCACGCAAGCCCGCTATGTCAGCAACCACATAGTAGAAACGCAGTTAGCACACAATGAGTGCTATTGTCAGTGCTTCTATTTCTCACACCCCCTACATTTCTGTTGTTGGCACCCAGAAGTGTTGTATCGTCAACGATCTTCTCTTGGTCCTACCTGTTCTCACTGACGTGGCATAGCTTTGAGAGTGTAAAACTCCTCTTATCTGACTTGCAGAACATTTACAGCCTCAGAATTAGACAACTGCTGGTCATTTGTCTGTAGACAACAATCACACGAAGTTCATGATCACAGCAGTACCTTGTATTCCAACTGAGTATCCAAGGGACCAGTCCTTCATCCCAGGGTGCAAGTAAGACTTCTCAATCGTGCTTTAGTGTCACCCAGTGACAGATCAAGTCTATTGTAAACCGAATGTGACTAACTAGATAGAATTGACTAACTAAAAGAATAGAAGTACCCTATTGTCATAGACATTGCCATGCAGTGCATAAAAAGAACTATTGTCATTCTTCTTTTACCATGCAGAAGTCATCAATCTCCCGCTTTTAGATCAATGCATTAAAGCAGACAATCTCTAATCTCGGATGAGTCTGATGACGAAACAAGCGTCATCCGCAATGAATTCACCATCTTGATGCTGACAGAAACCAATTACAGATAGGCTGTCACAAAAGTTAGCGATCACTGACCAAGACCGCAACCAAGACTGACTTAAAGGTGTACTCCGGACAATTTTTTAAGTTGGTCCACTTCGATACTAGAGCATCAGATAAGTTGATTTAGCGCCGTCGATTGGCAATTCAAGGCACAGCTCTCTCGCTGCGAGTCCAACAATTCTCGGTGATGACGTCAGCTGTGATAAGGTGACAATAAGGGACGGCAGCTATAAACAGCGCTAGCTGCAGCACTGAGGTCTCACTAGGGATTAGAGCAAAATTATCGGGATTCCAATCCCGTGATTGAAAGACCGAGATCCCGGGATTGAAATTAAGAATTTCAGGCTTTTGACTAGTAACAACAAGATGACATAATAGAGATATTTTTGTGTGAATTGTGACATCTGTTCAACATGCAACTTCAAGACAATATATGATATAATGTATCATACGTCCAATAATAGACCCGGAAGCATTTATAGTAGAGACGCTATCAGAACTCCGGGATCTCGGGATTGGAGAAAATGGACCGGGATTGCAATCCCTACGTCTCACCCGTCTCAGTAAATTCGCGTTTGCTCTGAACATTTTTCCGAAAGCGACAAGACATTAACCAGCAATTACGATTTGTTCAAAAGAGTTATACAAAGCAAAACAACTACACTATTTCTTAAAAGATGAAGTTTTTCCGATGTTGAACCAGGACCGAAAATATCTGGCTGCAAAGCTTCCAATGAGAAAACGTCCTTCCGTGTGCGGCAATAAATGTAATAATTTCGCAGGCAGCGTGATATCGATAAATTTATCTGAAGTCGACATAAAAGGGTTTATAAATGCACATTATGTTTACATAGTTGATGGGGATCGCCTTCTAGTATAGCATCTGATCAAAATTACGCTTCACGAGCAAACTAAAATGAACTCACTGTATGATATGCATCATTAAATTATTCTGTCTACATATCAACAACTCCACATGAGAAGGCCTATAAAATAGGACAAAGTTCACCTTCATTCGTGCTGTCCATGTTTTGATTCATAAATGACTTTTCCCATTGGCCTTCACTGTACTTCTTCGTGAAATCGGCTAATTCATTCACTGCCCGCCACGCCTGCAGACAGTGGTGTTTATCACAGCTGACGTCATCACGAGCATTGGACAAGCGGATATCTCGTAAAGCAAATCATTGCAGAGTGCCGGATAGGGATAGAAGTGACAGCTGATGTACAAACTTGCTTTTATGACAATAAAATCACAAACAAATTTTGCACGGAGTACACCTTTAACAGTCGCTCTGTTCGTACCCCATATGGGTTCGTGATGCTGTTAGAGATTTGTTAGCCTAACAGTGTTTGGTGTGGTCGGTCCAGGTATTTTTCTTGGTTGGCGTCGGGTCTGAGAACAGATTATTCTTGGCTTTAAGTGGACTTATTTCGTTACTTACATTCACAGCAAGAAGTTCAAGATCTTGAAGTCCGCCGCTAAGGCTATGCGTTGAACAAATTTCCCTGGCCCTTTGACTAAGATATACCTGAGAAAGTTGACTTAGGATGGCATAATTTTCGATTACAACATAAGCAAAAGCGCATTACATGGGTTAACTATGTGACCGGAGCACAGAATTAGATTGTTTAATCGTATCACTTTGCTAGAAGTGCGAAGTGATTCAAACAGATGGCACATGCAGGAACTTAATAAGTGGGCAAAAAGGAATTTTTAATAGCTTACAGCGATAGGAAAAATAGTCGTGTGTCGCTTGTGGATTGCTCTGAATTCCTTCAAAATGCTCCGATCGTCACGATTCCTTCAGATTCGAAGAATTCAGATCATTGCGAAAAAGTTTTCTCGATAATGTTGGGCCCTCCGATCATTTTAAAAAAAAGTTAGCAGGCGCACGAAAAAACGTTCACAAACTTCTCTGTAGAACTTGACATCGACTGTGTCTCTTTGCTGTGTGATCCGGTTGATAAGTCACTGAAACTTTGCATAATTTGGCGTGTTTCATGTTGAACTGACTGCTCATTGTTCGATTGCTATGGTATTATGTCAGTAGATTGTGCCATTTCATTTACGTTACATGTTCCAATGTTTTTCTTCTAGTCAAACGGAAGAAGAGACGACCTGTCTAATTCTGTGGACCGGAGAGACTCACTGCTGCAAACACAGACACACGCGTCCGATTGCGCGTGCGCCATCGTCTCGATTCAGTGAACTCCTGGCATCATTTCACCCCATTGGTTAAGTGAATGGTTCGCTCAACCATAGAAATCTGAAAGTGAATATTCATTGCATGAGATTGGAAATTGGAATGCCCATTATCAACCACTGAAAGCCACCAGCATTTAGATGCCTTTGTCATGGCAATGCATATCCACGACGTGCTATTGTTTCCTGTTTTCAATGTCCATCCTTCCAGCTGTTTGCTATTATGAAGTCGGATTTCCATGGTCACAGCGATTTGCGCCTCAGCACGGTACAGTGGTATAGAACACATTAAAGTTCGAGAGCTACTGGCACTTTCTTCCTAATTTCGCGAGCCATCTTCTTGTCATTTGTAATTTGTAGATTGTCACCCAACATCAGTAAAACGACAATTTTTAAGCTATTCTTCTTGTCTTCTTGCAAGTCAAACATGACAAAATCCCATTTGTTTATGTAGATCCATGTGCTCCCTGGTTTGGTAATGATCAAACATTCATTTAATCACTCAAAATGAGATCTGCCATTTTTCTGATTGTGATTGCAGAAATGTGATATTCCTCGTAGCCGGTGGCTTGCAGATATGCAAACAGACTGTCCTGAATAAAAATGATATTCACAGAATTTCCCTTATGTGCAGCACGTTTTGTTTAATCAAGACCCGAATTAAGTGAATTTAGCAGAATATTGTGAATTGAGATAGATAATTCTTATTTCTTCTTCAACTCGACTTTTTCTTATTTCAATTGTAAGAGCACTCCGACAAGCGTAGACGGTATCCACGTACAGTACTGTGGAAAAGTTTGGAATAATTGTTAAAGTTCATCAATTCGAAGATAGTATTTAGTTTTATAGACAAAAGTCGGCCATATAACATCATATTTCATATTTCGTTATCCTATTGATAGTTCAGCATGTATTACATGGAATTACATGCATCACATCAGTATTTAATGGGATATCCTTTGTTTTTTATCACTTCCAAAAGTCTCCGTGGCATTGATTCTATCAGTGATCTACACAGATCTTCAATTACTTCAGTGCACCAAACTTGGCGAATGTTTGACTTAAGTTCTTCCAAGTTTGATGAATTTCTTGTGCAGACCTTCTTTTTGAGTAGCATCCTTAAATTCTTTATTGGATTTAAGTCGGGACTGTTTCCCAGCCAATCCAACACCTGCACATGGTTGTCAAGAAACCATTTCTTTGTTGTCTTCACTGTATGGCACGGGGCCGAGTCCTGCTGAAACACTGTGCAACCCTGAATCGTCATGAAATTAATGAGATGTTCATCCAGAACTTGTTGATGGCGTTTTGCGTTCATCATACAACCTTTAGGAAATAGAGACCTGCACGACCAGCTGATGAGAGGGCTCCCCAGACCACTACACCTGGCGAATGCTTCACTGTGGGAACCGTGTAGGCCTACTTGGGATTACAAGGATATGAGTCAGATGGCCGACGAACGAACTTTGTTGGGTTAGAAAACTGTCGAAACATGCTTTCGTCCGAGAACATGACCTTGGCCCACTACTGTGAGGTCCAGTGGATGTATTTTCGGCAGAAGTTCAACCTTTTCTGACGCATCGATGGTGTTATCAGCGGCTTCCGCAAGGGTTTGCGTGCTCGTAACCCATACTGTCGAGACAGACGAGTGCGTATGGTGCTTGGATCCACGTAATCCAAAATGCCAGGAAACGATTTCTTAATTTCAGCAGACGTTATGTTTGGCACAGTCTTGACTAAATGAACAACTCGTCGATCGGTCCTCTCTGAAGTCACTCGCGGACGTCCAGAGCGCTTCTTGGGAGACAATGACATTGTGTTGAACACATTTCATGGTTTTAGATACGACTGATTGTGATATCTTAAACAAGACTGCAACCTCACTTTGCGACATTCCAGTTTTCACAAAATTCACTATCCGGATCTTGTCAATCTTTGATAATTGCTTCGCCTTACCCATGGCTTCGATGTGAATCATCATCATCTATTTGAGGCTATTATACAGCTTGATTGGCGTTGTGGCAATATTTCATCAGCCCTACATTATTTATTGAATATCACTATGACCAATAGGATGATCGCAATCATGCATTCGATTGCTGCTTGGATTTGAGGTAGATTTCAATCGAAAGAATAACTGCATTCAAAGCAGCCATGTTATCTATCAATTATTCCAAACTATTCCACAGTACTGTATCTTCGGTGTAATGTATTTCGGTCATTCTTGCTGACTGCTTTAGTTTCTAGAAAGATTTCATCTTGTGAGATCAACGCTAATTATGATCTGCTATGAATCGGTTCAATATCTATTCAACAAAAGTCTCATTGTTCAGTATTTGTTTAAGCTGACAGATTTATCGACAGAAATCCGACGTTTCGCTTTGCGTGAGTCACTGGGACTAGAATGGACGATGGCTGCTTGTTGATGATAATTTCAATTTCTCAGTAAGACACCGATCTGGGTAAATGTTGCTAGATCTTAGGAAGAATCAAATTTCTGCAATCGTGCCTACATTATGATCGGAAAAGGCATAGTAAAATCCTCATTTTCATGCTAGCACGTCTGTGGTTGAGTCAGTTTTGTCCACATGTACTTTTCGTCAGCAACAAGCATATGGAAGCACTTGTGTTTGACAGTAATAACGACGAAGATAACCTGACACTACACACTGACCCTGACATTGGAACCTAACCTATAATTCATGCAATCGTGATGCATTTTCGACAAAAGCGAGTCAACTATTGGTCTGACAAAGGCAACCATGGACAAGTGGCACCAACTAATAATGTTGATGGCTAGATATCCACGGTTCAACTTATGCAGTTGGAAGCAGGCCCAGGCCAATGACCAGCCGGCTAAGCGACTGATGGATTGAATTGTACTGATGCAATGCATTTTATGCTCTTCAAATAAAAATAAGTTCACTCATTGTATTGTAGGCTATGCTGTGGTTCATCCTAACTAATCAAAACAAAATGCTTGTAGAAGATAAGTAACATTTGCTGTATTTGATACAGTCTTTGCTAATCTTGCAAAAGGGCCTTCATTAAAATTCATTTTTCAAGGTGGGAAATTGAAGTTATGCTGTTGCTATATTATAATGTATATTTTACGCCAATATATTTCAACGACTAAGCGTCGTTTAGTCGTTGAAATATATTGGCGTAAAATATACATTATAATATAGCAACAGCACAACTTCAATTTCCCACCGTGAATAAAAAAAAATCTTTGCTAATCAGTTGATCCCTATAATTCATTTAACTTGCATTGACCTTTTGTTGTGCATTATTTACACATACATGTAGGTAGCTAGCTAGGATTAAAAAACACAAAGGGGTTTCAAACTATGAGTAGATGATGTGTCTCGCTGAGTTTTTTCTCTGAACTTTCCATTGCAAACTTGCACCATTGACACTTCCGATGTGGAAATCTATCGACCTGTTATCTGCGCGAAGCTGATCGATAGCAACGAACTGTTGGCTAATTACGCATTCCTAAATCGAAAGCCCAATGTTTCAAAGTCCTAGGTCAGTCATCGGTGTTTCACCAGCGTTCGATATCGCTACTTTGTTTATGTCCCACTGATAACTTGCGTTGCTTTTGTTGTAGGAGTAGGAATTTGTTGGAGTTGGTTAAGGGGAAGCAAAACACATACCTACAGTCTAGCTTCAACTACTCCTGCTCGTTACCTGAGGCATAATGCTCCGTTATCTTCATGTTCAATTCATGGGCATGGCCATGTCTCGATTGTGCGATTGTCTTGTCGTAGTTAGCTACCATCCAAACCCTAGTTTTCCAAGTGACAAGTTACTGCAGAAGGTTTCAGTTGCGACTAATCCGTCAACAGATAGGCTTCTAGGAATCACTTTCAGTTCCTCAAAAGAATACATTTTAAGCGTATTTTATTGAATGTGCTCTTACAATATACAATAGGATATCAACGGATACTTTTTAGCCGGACTGAACCGTACGAAAGCTGGTCAATTTCAAATCACTGGTTAGAACATTAAATAATTCAACATACCCTTATTTCAATGACGATGCAAATGAATGAATGCTGAATAATACAAGATTGTAAGCAGAGAGTAAGCATATGATTGTAAGACTGTTACTAACATAGATGCATTAACTCTTTGACCATCGAGGGCAATTAGCACTTGCCCAACTCAATTTTACCATTGACTGCGTGGGCAAGCACTGCTTTCCCAAGATATTTGAGCTAATCCCTAATACAAGTAGACCTTCAATAGCACTAAATCATGATGAAATAAATTTAATAATATATAGTAATATAATATAATAATATATATATTAGATAATGAAAACTTCCATTTCAATAAAGCATGTTCTATTCATTCACACGAACAGCTCTTGTATTAGAATCCTTCCGAATGAACTTATCTAAGAGACAACCACACCTTGCAGAACAGATTTTCTATGTGACATTGCGCTTGCAGGCATGTATTTGTAATTTAAAAATCCAGTATTGACAAATTCATCATTTTGATATGAATTAACCGATGTTTTCTGTTATATTTCCTTACTGGTTTAGTTAAATAATTAGTTAGAACAAATAATGCGAAGGCATAAAAAATCAAGATATTGTTATCATTATACACGGTGATTTTAAAGTCCTTACCTGGTTTAAATCAATGTCACGGGCGCTACATTTATCGGATCGACATGTATTTTACACCAAAATGACCTGAAGCTCCGAAGTTCTATATGGTATATTGATTATAATGCATTTCCGCAATGATTAGCATAGAATTTTATCTGTATTTACAATGCAAAAAACGTCAATTGTCTTCCAATAATTCTTATCATTAAAATGCTTAAATCGCTAAATTTAAATCAATACATTGTCTATATTATATCGTGAAGGACTTAAAGAAACTCAAAATGGCCACCTTCTTCACGCAAGCATAAAAAAAGCCGGCCGGGTTTCAAAACTATTGAACTCAGCAGAAATTTTTTGTGATGAAATCTGAGAGATTTCTTCGATGGTAAAATTTCGTAATTTTACCAGACTTGCTGATTGTCTGTGATACACTGTGTATTTGACAGTTCCCCAAAAGCAAAAGTCAAGATGAGTCAAATCAGGACTGCGAGCAGTCCAGTGGAATGGACCGTCTCTGCCAATTCTTTTCCACATCTTTTGCATGGCAATTTGATCTATTGTTTATTTAATTTCATTGTTGTTAATTGCATTCACGACATGGATTAAGATGCTTTGGTGGACAATCGATCCCCGCTACTTGCCTTAATGTCGGCGGTCACAATTGTAACGTGTTATTTATCCATTGATTATCATTGCCTTGACAACTGATGTGTGGTGGTGAGGGTTTGATCTTGCCAATTGACAGAGTCGCGTAAGTGGCTCGTAGCTCAGTTGGTTAGAGCACAGGTCTAGTTAACCTTGGTCGTAGGTTCGAATCCTACCAGCCGCACATCTTTTGCATGGCAATTTGATCTATTGTTTATTTAATTTCATTGTTGTTCATCCACCTTCTTGGGAAATTTTGGAGCAATAGAGATCTAACCTCGAGGGACCAATGGGGAAGGACCCCATCCTGCTGAAAGATGGTCGTAGAAAATTTTATTCTACTTTTCAGTTGAGGAGTGAAGAAGTCCACCAACATTGCTTTGTAGGACTTGGAGGTCACAGTCGAATCAAAGAAGAAAGGGCCTATGACTTCATTACAGAGTGAACCGCACCAAACAGTAATGTCGGGAGACTTGATCGGTACTTGTTGAACAGTATGAGGATTGCTCGAATCCCATATCACACAATTATGTCGGTTGACTCGTCCACTTAGATGGAACGTAGCCTCGTCAGAGAAACATGGTCTACTCAAAAAATTCTCATCGGCGGCAATCGGTCGTTGGAATTCACTGCACATGGTTGCTCTCGCGGCTTCATCATCGGCGAACAGTTGCTGAAAAAAGAAGTCTATACGGTTTCATCTTCAAAATCGTTCCCGCAACACGTTCCGAACCGTAGAGAAGGAAGTCTCAGCAATCGCAGCTGCTTGTCGATCTTGTCGTCAGAGCGGCGAGGTCTACCACATCGGAGTGCATCCAAAACTGAACCAGTCTCCTTAAACTTGTTGAAGATTGATCTCATGGTCCTATGAGTCCGAATGCTTCATACCCCTTCATTTCTAGGATGTCTTTCAACTAATGTCACTGAATCAAATTTTGCCATAAGAAGAACAACTTTAATATAGCCTTCGACAGTCACCATTCTGTTAACATGCAATCACGCTGTGTTTTGACAACAACCGTTTGTTTATTAAATGCTTAAGTTGACGATGTTTGAATTTTTTATCGATAATGTGATTTGTGAGTTAAGATATCATTGAGTTCTATTGTCATTTAGCAATGGTGTGATACCATACACAATGAAATAAATTATTTGAATTCCTTCCAGTGACGCACATCAATTTGAATGTTGAATTCTCATGTTAGGATAAAGTGAAGTAGCGTTATACCAGTTTCGTAGTCGAGGTTCAAGAACTTAATATACTCAATTTGTTATTTTTGATTTGTGACACTGGTCTTCCAAATACCAACGCGTATACATAATAATCAATATACCACATAAAACTTTGGAGCTTCAGGTACATTTTGGTGTAAAATAATTGGCGATCCGATAAATTTAGCGTCCGTGACATTGATTTAAAACCAGGTAAGGACTTTAAAATCACCCTGTATTTAGCCTTTTGACATCTAATGACCGGTAGACTTATTGCACAATTAAGTTTATCGAAACCATTTCAATACTTTACTAAAAATTGTATGGCATTCGCATCATGTTCCAGCTTTAAATGACATAATGTAGATTTGTAAATGTAATCAGAAGAGTAAAAATTAAATGAGCACAAACCTGCAGAAAAGTAATACAAAAATAGCGGTCAAAGAGTAAATGAAGATTCCATAAATTGATCTGTGTGAAGTGATATTAGTTTAAGTGTCACCAATCTCACAACCATTTTTTAATTTTTATATTGTCATTCTCATGATTTTGACTGCAGTTTTAGGGCAGACATCTTCCACAGTAGGGCAGAAATGCAATGTTCCTCGTGTCCGCCAGCTTGCCCGAATAGCTCTTGAAGATAATGAAAACGTCTTGCAATCGATGTTGTTGTTGCAGATAAACATACATATTGGCCTGATCACAAAATAATATTCACAGAATTTGTTAGGGGTACAATGAGTTAAGTTGAATGAAGACATGAATTTAGCAGAGGATTGTGAAATGAGATAGACGATTCTTATTTCTTCTTCAATTCGACTTCTTACTTCAATTCCATTTCGACAAGTGCGAATCACTTCGTGCATGATTTATTTCGGTCATTCTTGCTGATTGCTTCAGTTTCTAACGAACCATTTCATCTCGTTAGGTCAAAGCTAATTATGATCTGCTAGAAATCAGTTCAACATATGTTTAGCAACTGCTCGGTTAGACACTGATCTAGGTAAATGTTGCTAAATCTTAAGAAGAATCAAGTTACTGAAATCGTGGTCTACCTACAATCATTTATGCGAATATCATTTTGTGATCAGGACAGTCTGCCTGTTTATCTGCAACAACAACATGGGCTGTCATTACATACATATTATCCTTAACTCTGGAAGACGTCTGCCTTAAAAGTGCAATCATAATCAGAAAAATGGCAGATCTCATTTTGAGTGATTAAATGAATGTTTGATCATTAATAAACCAGGGAGCACATGGATCTACATAAACAAATGGGATTTTGTCATGTTTGACGCTCCGTAACTTGCAAGAAGACAAGAAGAATAGCTTAAGAATTGTCGTTTACTGATGTTGGGTGACAATCTACAAATTACAAATGACAAGAAGATGGCTCGCGAAATTAGGAAGAAAGTGCCAGTAGCTTTCGGACTAGAAGCTAGTGCGCAAATTTAGGAAGAAAACGTCACTAGTTCTGACACTAATATGTTTCGGTTTTAGTGAAAAACCGGCTTCGGTTTATTATATTTCGGTTTTACTGATGAATTTAAGGGACATGTATTAAGCAACAGTGAACAGTCTCCGCCATAGAAATCTCCGGTTTATACTTTCAATTCACTAACAGACACAGCACATACATGGTCCGGCAGATCGCATGATGATCACTCAGTTTGTGGCAACCACAGAGACAATTTGCTTTGTCTGCGTGTTTGGGTCTAGACATGACCTACGTCAATACTGATTGTCACGCCCAGAACTAATCTCGAGAGATAAGAGATCAATTTTCCATTGAACGTAATGCAAATTGAAGTCTGAATTCTGACGAGCTAGAACATGAACATCGCATTAAACCAGGGTTTTTTTAAGGCGATATACGCGCCCGATTTGGGCGGGTAAAAATTTCAAATGGGCGGGTAAATTTTGGATGTCAACTCGGACCACTGTCCATGTTGTTTTTCACATAAGGCGAATAATTCGAATTATTCGCATAATTCGAATTTAAAAATTATTAAACCCAACCCTATTTCAGGTGTGGATAATCTATACGAAACCTATTTATGTTTGATTATGCGATTCGCAACCATCGTCAAGTTAACAAGTACAAAAACTTTCCTTCACTCACACGCATTTAAAAGTAGGAAGTTATCAAAACGGATATACTATGTAGTCATGTAGTGGACCATGCCAAAATAAATTTTACTGGTTGCGAATGAAGAAATACATCGCAGTGGTGCTTTCTTGTCTCACATAGCTTACTTCATTTATAGAATTTCCATCGCTGAAAGTTATGGAGGTGTACAACTGTACAGTACATGTATGTATGCCCCCTATACGTAGTTGACAATAAATTTCGATCGTTAAAGAGAAACTAGGCATATTCAATTTTTAAGTAATAATTGTAACAAAACTTTTCATCATCCATGACTTAACTAAGCAATTTTCAGACTTTTGCAGTGCAATTAACACATTCATCGCTTATCAACGGTTATTTACATTCTTTAACTTCACTTCTCATTGATATGCGGCACTGTTTCGTTGATCATCAATAGGCTCTTGTCGATGAGGAATGACGTTGCAGAATGTAATTTGTCTTTATATAAATTGCAGTTTGCCATATTCACTGTGAAATATGTAGTGTATCATGCATTTACCATATATGTTTTTACTGCAAGTTCAAGAGACAATTTTCTACTTTTCCTCTCCATCTTATCCAGCAATTGTTGCTGTGCACATTTTAGTGCATGTACGTCATGTAGGCATATATTGTACCACCACCTCTAATTTGCTGAATATTCAAAAGATGCAACTTTGTTTCCGCTTTCTTTTTACAGCTGGAAAGGAAATTGAAAGAAAGATCTACAAGCCTTGTTTTGCTTTGTTTTAGATTGGCTGGTAGAATTTGGGAGTGGGCGGGTAAACGAAACCTTAAAAAAAACCCTGCATTAAACGATATTGTGTTTGAATTTCTGTTTCGCTTTGTTTCACGCATCATAAGTATTTTGCATATTTTCTACGTGTTTCATATCTTGTTCCTGCAACGTACATCAGTGTGGAGCGCTGTAGTCAATCATCTTGTTGTCCATTGTTAGTTGCATGTGACTATTTACGCGTGACTATTTATTGTTTAACTTTCATGTGTGACGAGATCGTTGTGCATAAGCATTCATATAGTGTCTGATTGATCGGCTGCATTGATTGCTGTGGTATTCTGAGTGCTTTTCTCAAGGAAAGTCGCTAGTCTGGGACGCAACTTGCGTCGACTCTTTCTCGTCTACTAACGTGTACGGCTCAGCAGTGGAGGCTGGTTCCGCTGCCACCAAAGCGGAGAAGGCAAAGCTTTCCAAGTACGCCGCCTTAGCCGATCGCTTTGTCGTCCAACCCGTAGCCGTCGAAACGTCTGGTGTCATCGGGCCACTGACACTACCATTCCTCAAAGAAATTGGACGACGTATTGCGTTGCAACGCAATGATAGCAGAGAGAGAGAGAGTGGCTCTCTCAGCGGCTATCTCTTGCTATCGTCCGCGGCAACGCTATCGATATTCGACTAGCTGGACGGCTTGATGAACAGTGATTGACAATATTCGATTTGTATTTTATTTTATTTTATATAGGGGTTTAAAATTAAAAAAATTCTGAGTGCGAGTGTCCGTACAAGCCGTGTTTGTTAATTTGTCATGAACATGGCTGGTGGACGCTAGCCGAAAACGCTCGGCAGCATATGAATGCCATCATTTTGCAAAATGAAAAACGAAAGATCATCTGTACATGGGTCCTTCCGCGTATCAAAACTAATTAGTACGCAGTAAATTTAGGTCGTGTAGAGTCGAGCAGTGTGTAATATTTCCAAATGACGAATTAATGAAGGAGAAAAATTGAGTCAAAGACATGTACACTAAGGCCTAGTGATGTTTCACACACGCAAATTTTTGCCGCGCGGTTTTCGCCAAAATTTGGAATTGGCTTTTCACATTGGACTTCGATTTCTGCGACTGTCAATCATCGGACAAACTATTTCGATCTCCCGATTTCATGAGGCATAAAAAGTGGATGTGTCTTAGCCTATTTAAGAAGGATTTGAACCAAAATTACTCTGAAGGCAGCAGGCTTTTAGTTGTTTTTGTTCTTGTTTTCATCGAAATCAGTAGTAAATTTGCTATCAGAATCAGAATATCTAAAATTTATTATACATAGTTCGCTATAATATACAAAATCAGCGTACACGGGCTTGCAAAAGTTCCGTACACCAAACAAATATCAATATTACAACTGTTCTAGGCTACTAAGCAAATTTGTGTTTGTTATGCATGAAACTTCAAGGAATGATAAATACATTTGTGAATATCGACTTGAACCCGATCGAGCAGATATGGGATCACTTTGGCAGAGGGATTGTCCGCCGCGGAATGCAGACGCAAACGGATCTGATGCCTGCCATAATGAAGGAATGGGATCCCACAATTCCGAGTACAAGGATTCATTCGCTCTATGCGTTCAAGATGCGACAACGTCATCTCAGCAAATGGAGGAGCAACCAAGCACTGACTTTGAATTGCGAATTGTGCTTTTGTCATATATTATTGTTTGATGTACTGTAGATGTTTAATATAACTTCGCACTTTTTCTCAGGGCGTCAGCGTATCCTTTCACTAACTCGTGTCAGTGTCATGGCGCAGTTCGTAAATCACGTCTTATTCATTTTGAGAAGTTCTAATTGCGGAGACGGCCGCTTTGAATGTGATGCATATTAACCGACGTATTTGTCATTCCGTGAAGTTTCATGCAAAACAAGCACAAATTTGCTTACAGTGTTGTGCAGCAAAATTGCCCACTCATGTTAATTTTTCAAAAAATACAGTGCTCTAAAGGTGGCATCACACGCTTTTTAGTTTTGCTTATTCTTGCATTTTTCCGACCATTCTTACGAGACTATAATGCTTGTTCGACATTGATTTGTATTAATAAATGTCTAATGAGGATAATCACACTATTTTACAAATTTGATTGGGTCGGACAATTTTGCTACACAACACTGTATGAAAATGATCCAGCCCGTCAAAGAGACTATGAAGAGGTAAGTGGAGAAACACCTCACCCACTAAATTGGTGCTCCCATCGTTGGAGGAAAACGCCCCTTTTATCTGCCATACGTTCCAACGGACTCAATGCATAAAAGCTGTAAAATCAAAGAAGGCAACAAAGCCAAAAAGGAAGTCGTTCACCGTTATTGAAAACTGGATAAATGATGTTTCGGTGCTGCTAAATTACTTTTCATCTAATCAATCGCGCGAGCCGTCAAATGGTTTCTGCGCAAATATCAGAATCAGAAAACACTGATCTTGAGCTTGCAGAACGACCTCTTCAACATGATAGTGAAGCTGATGTCTTGATTCGTAAAATCAAAACTTTTGGAGAAAGCCGACTTTAAGAAGCGTTCAAAAATCGATCTAAAAAATGAGAGCAACCACAAATCGTTGTCAGATATGCAGCTCGGATACCAAGTTGAGGAAGAGGTCAGAAGGGTACAAAATGAAAACCCGTGTTATGCAGCTGATGTGTTTCTATTCACAGCACATTGTAAACTAATATTCATTATTGTGGTCACAGGCTTGCAAGAAAAATCTCCGGTGTCATTCGGAATTGTCAAAGAGTTAAGTTGTTTCAGTCCGCAGCACATCAAATAACATTCAGTTAAAAAAACATGGCGTCGCTTTTAGAAAGTCAAGAGTTATCCTAATTGCATTGGACTTGCAAAAACTTCCGAGTTTGATGATCTTCATGAGCAAGTTCGGAAGATGGTAGAGGAATTTCGTTATTGTACGACTTTCATAGATAATGAAGATGAACGGATTGACAAACTTAATCATAACTCCATTAGCGAGAAAGGTGAATTCAGAAGACTATGGTGCCTTCTAAAAGACATACTTATATTATCCCATGGTCAGACCCAAGTAGAACGTGGACTTTCAATCAATAAAGAGGCTTCATCGACGGTAAAAAGAACTATAAATGATCACATGATAGCTATTGGTGGGATTGAGCATTTTGTAATTACAGAAGAGATCGTCCAATCTTGCAAGTTATCGCGGCAGCAATTTATGAAATTCTTGGAATCGGTAAAATCCAAAGCCGAAGAGAAAGCCAAATACGAAAAGCGAAAGATGGTTGTTAAGAAATACAAGGATCTGGAGAAAAAAATGGAAGCTGATATATCTCTCTTGAAAGCTGAACTTAAATACGAAATGGACAAATCTCACTACTAACCAAGGCAAACAAATTGAGAAGTAGATCTAACGAGCAGACCTGCTAACTGTCCCGGAAAAGTATAAAATTGTCCCGGATATCGAGATTATTATGCTAAAATGAATTTTCAGCAGTTTTGGAACACATATTTCAAAACCTTTTGCGCTGCGTTCACAATCTTAAGATATAAAACCTGCATGGAGTTTGCGGTACACGTGGAAACACGTAGTTTTCATATCCAGGAATTTCAAAAAGCTAACACCGCACCGAAGCAATACACAACCTTTTGGATACGTTTTATTTATGTACAACAATCCAACGAAAACACGCATTTGAAAAACAGTGAATTGAGAGTCAAAGAACTTATTACCTATGTAATACGATATTATGATAAATCTCATGCTCAGCATGGCATCGAACACAATGCGACTTAGCATGAACTGGCCCAGTCTATGGTTACCTGCAAGTTTACGTTCACGCAGAAAAATATATTCATAGCGAGAAGGAAATGGATTGAGCATTCGAGTTTAATTTTTGTGCCATCATATTGCTCATATTCCAGCGTGTAAAGCAAAGACTTCTGTGCCTCATAAAATTGAGTAATGTTTTTGCATCAGTGATTCATGATACAACAAAGACAATTCAAGTTATAACTCAATTGGTGAAAGAAAGTAACATGGTGACCGTGCAACACTGAGTTAGAAATTTACTGACATTAACTGATACTTAGGCCCAGGATATGCTCTATACATGGATGAGAACGCAGTGTCACAAAAAATTCGGAGGATCTCGTCTAGGGAGCCCATACGTTAATTTTATTTTCTGGGGCCTTTTTCAGTTTTGATATGATTACAAGTAATCCAAGAGTCAATTAAAAATAGTTATGAATCTTAATGTGCCAACACACTTTAGTCCCTATGCTGCGACTGAAAATACATTGGTTTATTGATGCACTAAGGCCACAGATAGTAATTAATTAGGGCTCAACCATATTGAAGCAAAGCGCCGCAGGCGAAACCTCCAGCCCTTACTTACTTACATTACTTTCTCCTTTTAATGTCTTCTTTTCCTCTTCTGTTGAGGGTTGGACGATGTGAGACTTCTCCATCGAGAACGATCGTGAGCATCACTCGCAGATATTTTCAGCTCCTCGAAACCTCCAGCCCACAAAATTAAATTGTTTAATCTTTCAGTTTGCTAGAAGTGAAGACTAATTCAAAACGATGGCACATGCGAGAACTTGGTAAGTGGGCAAAAAAAATTCCTAATACCCTACAAAGATAGGGGGAAAGTCGTGCGTCGCTTGCGGATTACTGTGAATTCTATCGAAGTGCTTCGATTGCAACGATTCCTTCAGATTCGAAGAATTCATATCATTCGCACAAGTTTTCTCCATGATGCTGGTCCTTCCGATCATTACTAAAAAAAAAACAGCAGGCTCACAAAAACGAGTTCACCTGATGATTTCAACATCCTCTTCTAAGCATTCCTCACTGCATAGTGCATATGCTGAATGATAGTCAGACAGTTATGTGTGTTTGGTGTGTGCGAAGTGATAGCACGCACGCCACTCATTCACTGGTTGGTGTCTACAGCCGGCTGACATTGTTTGCCATTCGAATAGGAGCCAGTGGTCTAATTCTGTGATGTGTTATTTCGATGTAAAGGACAGATGCGTTACTTCCATTCTAGAAACCCAAGCGCGCGCAGATAAATCTAATTATGTGCTCCAGCCATTTGGGAGTGCAACTAGTAGACTTTTATGCTTCTTAAAGTGCCACAGGCGTGAGGGCCACTCGCCAGAGGGGCCTATGAGTGGCTAAAGGGGACTTATGGATAATATCAATTGTCATGCCTTGTGATCAGAGAGGTCTTAAGCAACGCATCATGAAGAAGTCTTCCGACCGGAACATGCGTTACTTCATGAGGATGTCATTCCATCTTAGGGCCCACATACCTTAACCCACCTACTTTTATTGCATTTTCTGGAGAATCTCAGAAATGACCCAGATAGCCGCTAAAAATCTGAAATTCGGAATAAATCCTGAAGATTCTCTCCCCTGAATGCATAAAAACTGGAATTCGTAAAATATGAATCAATTGGGAAATTTTGTATCGTGGTCAAGTTAAGTTAAATTTCACAATTTCGTTGTACGATTAACTTCATCGATGTAGAGTCCTACCTGATGTCAGAATACCACCAGCACAACACCAAAATCAACCTATTTCAGCGCACACTATACCTGGTCCTTAACATCGACGTTCAACTTAACATTGGAGTTCAACCATATCCTAGAATATTCTATAGGCCCTATGCATGCATCAATAAATATAATGTCGAAAATACTGGATAGAAATTTTAGCATTCCGACGCTGCATCACAATTACAATGGATTATCTAGATTCTGTAAAAAGTGCATTATCAGTAATTAGCCAATTCAGAAATTCACTGAAGATACTAAAATAAATAATTCAGAAAAAAATTACAAGATTTCTTTTGAAAAAATCTAGCTTTTGAAATTTTAGTGACAAACATAAAAATTTAACATTTTGCTGAGACAAAAAAAATACTGACAATTTACTGACATTTACTGATCGCGGTCACCATGAAGTAACCTTTCGTGTATCTTCAATACATATATTTCAATAATACCTTCTTCAACGGGGTTAGTGAAGACCTCAATGTTGGAATGGACGTGAATCAAGGCTCTCTTCTGAGTCCATTTTTGTTCGTGGCAGTGATGGCAGTCTTGGCAAGTGAAGTGAGAGAGGGTCTGTCTTGGGAAATACTGTATGCAGATGACTTGGTGCTGGTGGCCGAAAGCATTGACGGATTGAAAGAGAAAGTATGTAGATGGAAAGAATGGCTAGAGTCAAAAGGATTAAAGTAGAATATCGGAAAGACCAAGATGATGATAGGCAGAAACTGTGGCACAGAAGAGAGATCAGGAGAATTGCCATGTGCTGTTTGTGGAAGAGGAGTAGGCGTGAATTCGATCCAATGCACAGAGTGTGAAGGCTGGACTCACGGACGATGTTCTGGGTTGCGTGTTCCTATTCGAAGCTATCAGCATGCTACAGCATTCCGATGTAGCAGATGCGAAGAGCAGAATGGAGGAAACGCATATCAATATACGGAACTGAAGCTGTCGGATGCAGTCAGCATTAACAGAGTGGGCTCGTTTCGCTATCTCGGTGATGTGTTAAATGGAAACAGAGGTGCGAACACGGCATCGTTAGTAAGAGTACGTTGTGCGTAGGACAAATTCAGGGAGCTGCTGGGTTTTCTGGGAAAGAAGGACATACCATTGAGAGTAAAGGGAAAGGTCTGTGCTGCCTGTATTCGAAACTTGATGGTATATGGAAGCGATATCTAAGGAACGACAGTGGAACAAATGATGAGGTTGGAGTGGACTTAACGAAAAATGATACACTAGATGTATGGTATACGAGTAAGCCTGAGAGACAGACTACCAAGTGATGAGTTGCTGAGGCGAATGGGATTGGTTTCGCTGACGGAAATGGTACGTAAAGGTCGCTTGAGATGGATGGGATATGTGCTGCGAAAGGATGATGCTGATTGGGTGAAGAAGTGTATGAGATGAAAGTTCCCGGAACAAGAGAAAGGGGAAGGCCAAGAACAACATGGTGCCATATGGGGGAGAAGGACATGCGTGCAGTTGGACTTACGAAGGCGGATGCTTAAGATCGAGATCGATGGAGAATGCAGCTGTCAAGTGGAGTAACCGGCCAACCCCTGCACAAGCGAGGAAACAGCCGTAAAGCGGAATGAGTGAGTGACTGAGAGTAGCAATAAATTTTGTTTTCTCCTTTGGATGGCATGGGGGGAAAAGCATAGAAACCATGGCACTAAAAAATATGAACTTCAGGAAGAGCTGTTGCATTTTTAAAGCATAGTTATTTACTCAATACTTTCATATAGTTATTGACTAATGATTTTGCAAATTCTAAAGAAGATCTTAGAGGTACATTTCAAAGGTCAAAGTCGTAGTGGGCCACTTTTACATCACTGATTCGAATTATGTCCGCGGTCTACTTTAGATATGAGAATGATGTCATGCCACCCAACATGACTGCCGGCGAGTCACGCGCTGCCCACCACTGTCTTATTTCCTTTTGATGTATGTCGCCCGTCTTTCAATGGAGTTTACTAAGTCTTTTAAGGTCTCATCATGACGGACGCTTCAACGTTTTCTTTTGACTTTTCTCATGTATCTGGGTAAATTATGTGAAAAATGGCCCTTGATTCATGGTCGATGGCTTTTCGCGGTCATTCGAAAGCGCTAGCGCAAATCCAAACTTTAAGTTTTGCTGCGAACAGCAGAGGGGCCTTCCGATCATGTCAAATTCTCTTTCATATTTGACTGAATTGATCAACATGTGCAGTGTTGTGCAATAAAATTGCCCAACCCAATCAAATAAGTAAAAAAAGTGCGATTATCCTCATTAGACATTTGTTAATGCACATTTATGTTTTACCTGGAGTAGCAGCTGTGCTGGCATTCGGGGTATCAATTTCCAATGGTGCAATTGCTCCACCACTTTTAGACACTTTTTGGTTTTCATCTGTTTCGTCGTCATTATCAAGTCCTGTTAAACTGATCGCTTTTTGGGACTGTTGAATATCATCAGTGCGGATTGATTCGCACATCTTATTGTCTTCGCACTCATGAGCAGAATCATTAACTTCTGCTTTCTTTAAAACTGACACCTGTCTTTGAAACGTCTCCTTATCTGTCCTCATTCTCAACTCCATGCTGAAATATACATAATAAATGAATTATTATCGCATCATGCAGTGAATGCAAATATGTTTAAATATAAAATGTAGTAGAAAAGGACATTTGAAATAGTTGTTTTCAGTAAACAAAATAACATATAAAAAGTACTTTAACAATTTAAGAGCAGTAATATCATTTGGAATTTATCGGATTTCAAACTTGGCCAGAATACCGACCGTATTTTTGCTCTTTCTAAACCCGGCCGGAGTTTTAAGCTATGAAAGGACATGAAGGACATGTACATCGCTATTTATTATTCTTCTGTTGAGCATAATAAATTAACAGATTTGATAGAGCAAGAAGCAAGATTGAGTCACTAGCCTATGCCGGCATCTTATTTACATAGAATACAGGGTAAGCAGAAAGTCCCTCCCTGATCTTAAAAATTTGTAGTTCCATGGTAAATAGATTTTCAGTTCATTTTTTCGCCTGTATTGAGAATACCTAAAAGTTTTTTAACCAAAAGTAAGCATCTGATCGATTTCATGGTTAAAGTTTCACGTCATCACGTGCATAAAATTAAGCGAATAACACATAAAATGAAAAAATCGAATGAGTTTAAAACTTTCAACTCTATCTGAGTCCATGCCGAAGTGTGTGGTTCTTGGACTCTATTTCTAAGAAGATTAATCTCTAATAGCAGTCAGGTATTGCAAGCATCATGGTTTTCAAGCATCATCATGGTATTTCAAGCAGTATGGTTTTCATCTAATCAATGCAATGACTAACTTCTGATTCTGAACTCAATGAACATTTCAAGTCGGTCAACTTTGTAAGCTGGGTATAGGGTTTGAACTGTTGTACAATGGCATGACTTCATTTCGATGTCCCTTTTTAAATGTTTTTGAATGGTAGAATATGGCTTACTCAATTGACCAGAAGCAAAACGAAGTGCAATGGAAGGATGATTACTGACTGAGTGTTTCCTCATGCCATCACTCTCATTACGGGAAGATTGTTCGCTTCTGTTGCCAGTATCTTTGAATTCCCTGAAACACTCTAATTGTCGTTGACAGATGTCACAGATTTTAATCTTGCACATTGAACAGATTTCTATGTTATTGCTGAAACTCCACCTGGAATCTACATGTACACTTTACAATTCAACTAGTTATTCATTCATAGTGCTAAAGAATTTGAAACCGACTTACATAGATTACTTTGTGCCTAATTAACTGACATAATAGAATTCATGGATGATAGATTTTGATTTAATTACCGGCATTTATCATTTTCAGTTTAGTATATTGCCTTTACTTTATGGATTGAATGTACTAAAATAGGACTATTCTAATTTCATTTAGTTAATACTTGCAAGTGACTCTCATCATACATAACCCGTGCGTCTCCTAGATAGTTCAGATGGAATTCTATAAAATTAGGATGAAGCAGAAATTATGCAGATATGCAACAAAAAAATGGCAAAAAATTGCAATGACTAAATTTCGAAGAATTCATTTGGTCTTCCGTCGTGACATACAGCTTCAGATCATCCATGTATAGAAGATGGTTCAATTGAACTCAAAGGGTTGAGTACCACGCTGAATATTATGGGTGATAAAGCATCTCCTTGGATGATCCCTGATCGAATGGGAATTTCTCCGATTGGTTTCTTTTCATAAATTTATGTTGTTTTTCAATATTTCATTGATTGTCGCATTGACTCCTGTAGCTGATTGCCTACTTTGCACATTGACATGGTTTCGAGGATCCATGAATGGGGGCATTGAATCAAATGCTTTCTTGTAATCAATTCAGACCATTAATTGGTTCTTCCTATGTCTGTTACTTTCACTTGTTATTGATTTGTCGATTATTAATTGATCTTTTGTGCCTCTGCATCTTGTCCTGGCTCCCTTTTGTTCAAGAGTAAGTATACCTGCATCAATCATATGCTTCGACATTGTGTCTGCCAGTATTCAAGAGATCACTTTCTTTTTTGTATAATTATTAGTTTGCAATTATTTTTTATCTGTATCATTATCATAAACGTATTTGACTCTTCTTTTAAGATACCTCAAAACATCAGGAAATGTAGAGAGACTCGAGACAATGTCACTGTAACCTAGAATAACTATACAGGAATGTCAGCATCTCGACATTAGTCGACTTTAAGCAGTCCCTCTGTGATGCTGCAATGTTACCGCATGCCGAAAAATCTCACGAACGGAAAGCTGGTCGCTGGGATGCTTAACAATAGAAGCAAAAGCTGGGTACGCAGTATTCACTGTGCAATTTCGAAATTCTGAATTTTCTTCACTTTCTTCGCATTTGTTTTTTCAATACCAGGAAACACGCTGGCTTTTTCATGATGCAACAGAGATTTTCGAATAAATCAATTTTCATTTAACAATAAGTGGCATGAAATTGCCATGCAGAAGATGTGCTGCTGGCAGGATTCCAACTTACGACCCAGGTTAACCAGACCTCTGTTCTACCAACCGAGAAATTAAGAATTTGAATTGAATTGATGAATAGAGCTGAATGCTCTCCTAACTGGATTAATTTTACTGAACGCTTGCAATATTTTTCTCTCCATACTTGCTGTGACTGAGATAACATAAAATGAATGAATTATAATTGAAAGTATACAGCAAAATATCAATATGATCGAAATTCGCGCTTTTCACTGCACGGGCCGGAGAATCTTCCCTGCTAGCGAGCTTGCGTGCGGACGTGTCTCGTTGTCTGGTCTTGCCGAAGTGACATCTCAGCTGTATCTTTCATCACCGAAACTTAGCAACGTGCAAATTTACCTAATTGGAATCCTCGCTTCATGATCATCATCACTGTGTGATTCATTTTTCAAAATTCTACGTAGAACCTTTTGTACATGCAATTTTTGTACATACAATCCATTTTTTCAATATGGCGCTCTCAAAGTGATTTCGACCAACGCAGTTTTCCCTAACGCTCTCCATCACAATGTCAGGCACTGCAGCTCGCCATGTGTATTATCGTGAACAGCTGATAAGCCTTCGCTCAATGCCCTCCACCGCGAGTGCAAATCTTCCCAGGCGGGTTAGGAGAAGACTTTGGTACTTTAACCTTGAGCGAAGTGGCTTCCCAACATCTGACAACATAGATAGTGACGTCGGCATTAACTTCAGCACTACGACTCCCCATGAGTCAGAAATCAGCTGTAGATCGGATTACAATTCTCTCCACTCGGCAAGTACACAATCGGATCTGCCAGGTAGCACAGGAGACCGTGAGGCCTACAACCATCAGGTCCCAGCTTTATCAGATATTTCGAACTTGAGGCTCGGAACACTCAACTGTCGTACTCTGAAAGACATCTGGAGAAGAGGCATGCTTGCTCAACTAGCTACAAAATTTCGCATGGACCTCGTTATGTTACAAGAAGTTTCAATCGTCTGTACCGACGATATTCAGCGAGAAGATCTCGGAGCGGGATGGACAATCATTTACACGTCAGCGGACGCAAGGGGTAGAGGAGGAGTCGGTGTCCTTGTCAGTCCTAGACTACATGACGCTGTCAACAAAATACTGTGAAGCTTGTCTTCTCGTCTACTCAGAATAGACATTCGACTGAAAAACAGAAGTGCAAATCTGTTCTGTGCATACGCGCCTACTGCTGTCCATCCAGAGTACGCTCGAGATTTTTTCGAATTTCTTTCTACAAATATAGACTCTTTTGCACAGCGGAACACTATGATCATTCTGGGTGATCTAAACGCCGTTATAAGAAAGTCTGATCTAGCTCCTTTCGTCAGGCCCCGTGAAAATGCCAATACTGACACTATAATGGACTTCATTTCACGCCATGACCTCGTTTCTGTAAACACTCAGTTTCGCAAGCCCCCACAACGCCTTGCTACATTTGTAGGCTGCAAACGTAGACGCCGCAACGCTACAGGAAGGAACGCAACAAGAAGGCTGGCACAACTTGATCATGTGCTTATCCGGCGGAGAGAACGCAGTAGATTCAGTAACTGTGATACCATCATGCCTTCATCTCTTCCTACTGATCACAAACTGCTGCACTGTGATGTTCGACTTCGTGACCCACTCTTCCGACCACCGAGGACACCTTTGATTTTCTCGCCCTACGTGTAGAAGAAACTCAACAACTCTTCTCTACGACTTTCTTATGAATCCTTAACAATTCAAATCATCCTAACAGCTACGGTGAAATTGACAGGGCTATCAAAACCACACTAGAAAAAACAATACCCTTCGTTCGTCAGCAGTATAGTGGACAGCCAGTATGGAAAAGTGACAAGGATGTGTTATCCGCTCAATCGAAAGTAGCGCACCTCCGTCGATCCGGAAAGACCGCTGAGGCGAAAGAGGCACAGAAAGAACTTGCTCAAACTTACAAGGTTTGTCAGAGAGCTGCCCTGAACAAAGTCATTACCACAATAGCAGCGGCTGGCAGTGCGCGCAAGAGCGATGCGGTTTGGACAGCCGTGAGAACACTGACGGGAAAAAGACGGAAAAGTGGAATCACCGTTTCTGGGGACACTCCAACTGCTTGCAAAGATGCAATCAAGGATTATTTCTCCGCAACTTTGAATGCCGCCTCACCGAAATCGATCAACATGTCTTTCCATCAATGTTCCGCTCTACCCTCTGAATCAGACTTCGATGTGACTCCGATAACTGTTGATGAAATAATGCAACAGGCCATTCAAACCCCAGGAGGAAAATGTGCAGGACCAGATGGCGTGCCAGCTGAGGTAATAAGCATTCAATGTGTTGCTGAGCATCTTCTCGGGGTAATGAACAGCCTGCTTCAGGGTAGACCAGCCCCACCAGAATGGACATCTGCTAATATCATCGGAGTGCCAAAGAGGCCAGGTACAACTGGACTGGAAGAGCACAGAGGTATCTCGCTGATGTCATGTGCTGCAAAACTTTTTAGCAAGATCATCTTGTCAAGGATTCGACTTGTCCTAGAACCCTACCTACGATTCGAGCAAAATGGCTTTCGTCTGCACCGAAATACGACCTCACATAAACTCTGTCTTCGGAGAATATTGGAGGAGTGTCGCATTCACCAACGTAATCTCGTCTGTGTTTTCGTGGATTTTTCGCAAGGCCTTCGATTCCGTTTCTCGAAGCGCTCTCGCCGGTGTACTGCGAGCATTTCGCGTTCCACCACTACTTGTGCATTCCATCATGGCACTTTACAGGGACACGAGAGCTGCGGTAATGACCAGCGACGGACCTACAGTAGGGATGTCAGTCCCCGGATCCCGGTATGATATTTCGGGATTGAATCCCGGGATTTGCCGGAGCAAATCCCGGGATCCCGAAAGACCAGAAACAAGGAGTCGAGTGTGACCATTTGTGTTGATACTGTCATTATCAATTGACAGCATTCAATTCTGGATAGTTTCCTGGGCGCGTGGAATTGATGACCCAATGGGACAGGTGTTGTCAAACGCAGCAAAGAAGAGAAAACCCATTAAAGTTCATCATGTGACAGAGACGATGCGTTCTTTTCTCTAGGAATGTCAACGATCACCAGATTATAAGCACAGAACAATAGCATGATGCTACAAAGGCAGCGATGTTTTCCCTTTGAGTTGAACAGTGCGTCGAGTCGAGTGTCGACCAATAACAGACTCGACAATAACAGTGGGATGCAACTAAGAACAAAATGTGAAGTTCATCATGACCTAAATTACGATCCGTCGACCTCACGTCCTTTCAGGATTCCTATGCTATTTGTGACATGAATTATAAGGAGTACAAATCGACCGGAGGTTGGGCACATTTTTTGCGTGCTGAAGATGGGCAGTCTGCGCGTTGTCGTGAATGTTCAAAGGTCATCAAATGCACGGGTGGCTCAACCAAAGAATTGCATACTCATCTCAAGTCAGTTCACAGGACTTCAACATATTCGTCAGCATCATCTAACATGCAAGATGAGAGCTGCGAATCATCACCGCATCCACCGAAGAAGCAGAAGTTGAATGATCCTGCACAGCTATCTATATCGAAATATTTCAAGCCACTTGAGAGGTCACTGGAATTCAGAGTAGCACGTATGGCTGCGAAAGACAATATGTCATTTAACACTCTCGCGACGTCAGAAGACTTGAGATTTCTCTTCAAATCTAAGTTTGGTCGCTTCCCGGATTCAAGATCGACAATCCAGAAGATAGTGTTCAACTTCGAAACTTCCGTGTCTGACCTCGTAAAGAAACGTATTAACTCTCGAAAAGCGGACAATGCAAAGTTTTCTATAGCATTCGACGAATGGACATCTATCAATAATCGACGCTACATGAACATCAATCTCCACGACTATTGTGAGGCCGATGGAGGTCGTGTGTTCTACTGTCTTGGTCTCGTCCGAATCTTTGAATCGATGCCTGCTGATAAGTGCCTTGAACTTATTAAAACACGTCTCTCTAAATATGACCTAGAATTGACGGACATCATCGCATTCTGCACAGATGGAGCCAGTCTTATGAAAGCTGTGAGTAAGCTAGCAAATGTACAGCATCAACTGTGCCTGTCACATGGCATTCACCTATCTGTTAGTGATGCCATGTATGACAGAAATCTTTCATCTAGTGTTCAAGTGACTGATTCGGACGAAGGAGATTCAGAAGAGGAAGAAGCCAGTGATGATATCGCACCCTTGTCGCCTTCTTGCAAAGACTGTGTTGAGAAAGTTCGTCGCATAGTGAGTTTATTCCGAAAGTCGCCTGTTGCAAACGACAAATTACAGGTTTTCGTGAAGGAATCTTTTGGCAAGGAACTTGCTCTGATTCGCGATATTCGCATTCGTTGGAACAGTATGTATGATATGTTGGAAAGATTCTTAAAGTTTCAGACATGTGTCCAACAAGCTTTGCTTTCTTTACACAAAGACCATCTTTTTCTCAGCTCAGAAGAGCTGGGTGTGATCCAAAATGTGTGTGATACCTTGCTTCCAATTTCTACATCTTTGACAAATTTGAATCAGCGGAACATCGACTTGACCACTGCAGAGCATGTGATTGATTTTGTCACAATGAAGCTGCAGGAACTTGAACAATCAAATTGCAAAGTAAGCATTTGCAGTTATTGGAATAAGAGAATGACTGAACGATGAACCATGATGACTCAGCTGCTCGCCCTCTTGCAAGGTGGTAATTTCGAAAGGTTGTCGATTCAACAAGCGAAGCAATTCATTACAAAGCTCCTCGAACAAGTCAATTTCGCCATGCGAGCACTTATTGAAGCTGATCATGCACTCGATCAATCACAGTCATCAAGTGATGATGAACAGAATGGAAGAAGTGAGGAATCTATATCCAATGAGCTAAACTCTTTCTTGAAGAAACAGTCACTGATTACTTCAGCGGTGTCTGAGCCACCGCTATGTCGTGTTGTCTGAAAGGAGTTGGATTATTTGAAGACCACATTAAAAAGAGGCGAAATTCTGGAGCAGGTTTTCAAATGGCTTCGTAGTGTTCCACCAACAAGCGTCGAAAGTGAAAGAGCTTTTAGTGTGGCTGGATCATATTGCACGAAAGTTAGGAATCGGCTGAGCGACAAAAACCTGCATTCATTGTGTGTGCTAAAATGGTTTTTTGCCAAGATTTCCTTCCTATAGTGTGATGGGATTTTGTTGTTGATATTTTGTTTGCTATTCTGACCAAATGCTCAAAATTATTGAGCGATTTTGTGACTTACATAGAATAGAGAGTATTTAATTACATGTGATTCATCGCATTCCCTAAAACAAGTTTCTGTCTCTCAAAGGCAAAGATTTAGTCAAGAGTACCTACTACACAAGTAGCACTGATACTATCAAAATAAAAGCACCATTAAAAGTTATACTAGAACCACAATAGAAAGTTAAGGTTGATGTAAGTTGATCTTAAGGAATCGCAAACATGTAAATCAAGTTTTAATCAAGAGCTTTCTTATCCTTTATTGGCATTTTGACAAAAAATGTACATTACACAATGCCTATTCTCGGAAAGAACAAGATGAGCAATATGAGAGACTCCTAATTATAACCCTATAGGCCTAGGCCTCCATGGCCTAAGCCTATGGCTGCAAGTATTTTCATATAGGCCTTAAGTTCTTAGAATCCCGGGATTAAGATGGAAGCGGGATTGTAATCCCAGGATTAGAAAAGGATTCCTGGATTGACATCCCTAACCTACAGACACCTTTCCAACCACCTCTTGAGTCCTTCAAGGAGACACACTCGCACCGTTCTTGTTTGTGCTACTGCTAGACTGGGTTCTCCATGACGCCATTCCATCATACGAACACGGGCTGCTTCTAAGCCGTCGGAAGAGTCTGCGGCATCCCGAAAAGCGTCTGTCTGTCCTTGCATATGCTGATGACCTCGTACTATTGTCCTCAACGGTTGAGGGAGCAAGGAGTTTGGTCGCCAACCTCTAGACTTCAGCATCAAAAGTGGGCCTGTCAATCAACATCAAGAAGTCCGAAGTTATGACTATTCCATCTGATCTCAATGTTCACATCGAGTGCCGCGACATCGACAGTAGTGTAAAACGCCTCCCTCGATCAAACAGATTTGTCTATCTCGGCGGTGTTGTTCCATCAATCGGACTGCCTTCCGCTCTGTTAGGGTAGTCCTACAGAGTGAAGAGTTGCCTAATGCTCTCAGAATTCAACTCTTCTCATCAGTGATCGAGTCGATGCTCCTTTACAATGCGGAAACCTGGACTATAACAAGGACTCTCGAGAGGCGACTGGACTCCGCCCATTCCGCTTTACTCCGCGCGGCTTTCTCCATACGCTACACAGACAAGGTAAAGACCGACGATCTGTATCGAAGGTGTGGGCTCATTCGACGGAGCCAGACCCTACAACAACGACGGTTGACTCTGTGCGGGCATCTGGTTCGAGCAGAAGACTATTGTCGTGAACCGGCTCAAGACATCTTGTTCATGACTTCACATGAACCCCGTCGATGAGGACAGGCAAATTCTACGACCTATGTCGACTGCCCATTTAAAGACGCTAGTGCTCCAGATCAAATATATGGCATTTCATATGTCAGACAGTTAGCCCGAGATCGGAAGATCTGACGCCTTTTGGCGTAACTATGTATGCATGTATGTATGCCCGGAGAACCGGTGCGAGCAGAAGAACCAGTACACAACGCACAGCCCTAATTTTTCTCAGATAAATGACCACGTCGTCCATAACTTCGCCAACTTCCCTGTCAATCATTGTTTAATGAATCGTGGATTCTCTGTGTTTCATACCACTAAAGGAATCATCTGACGAGCTGACGGCTGTAGTCTTGTCTCTGGTGGTATTTGGCCTTTTGACTGCATCGTGGTATATTTCTGTCAAGCTGGTGGAAATTTTTATCATTCTGACCATCGTGGAGTTCTCTTTCACATCGAGTGGTTCGCTACCTTCGCTGGATGAGTTTTCTCCTATCTTGGGCTGTTTTTGTGGTCATCGCTTTGTGTCTGAGATCTGTTCATCGGTGTGATCTATCGGCGCTTCGTCTCCGCATTCACATCAGTGAAATTCCATTCTGTAATATCTTTAGACTTTCAAGCTCAACAATACAGCGTTTTGTTCAGGCGCGACCAAAGTCGCTTGTAAATCAGCTGATCAACGTGCTGTGCAGAAACGCTACCAACAACAATTTTTCAAGATTATCGATCGGTTTTGTGACGTCACTTGTATTGTAATAACAGGAACTTTCGTGCAATCTGACCAAGAAGTTGTTGCAGTGGTCTGGTGAGCGTTGTCAAGGTTCATCAACCTTAAGTCTATGGCTCGTGTATGCATGACCATTTTATTTTGGGGTTAGCAAAATGTCTTCAAAGGAGAGAATTAAAAACCCAATGACCTTCGAAGCGCATCACGCATGTCAGCAACCCAGATCAGCAAGTTGACGAAAAAATAAATTTCAGAGGCACTTAAGGATGCTGTTGCTGCTACTAGTTGTGATGAAACCATGGATCAACGAGAAAATATACCTATCTTGAAAGCCGACATCGATAATATTCTAGATGTAAAATTCTCGGCTTTTATCAGACACGTTGATTCAACAATCTCTGTGTTGGTGGAAGAACAAAAAACGTAAAAGACTACTTGTGACTCTCTTCAAACTCAGATTGATGTGATGAAGATAGATAATAGAGATTTCGCCGATATGATCATGCATGAGACTGAATCACGTTTTGTCAAGAAACAGAGCATCATAATTTCTGGTTTGAGGGAGAGCAGTACGGCAAGTCTGGCTGAAATGAAAGAGACTGATGTGTCCAATTTACTAGATTTATTGAAAGAATGGGAAATCGAAACGGAATCAGTATAATCGTTTCGTCGTATTGGTAAGATAAAACCTAGCACCTCTGTTACCGGAGTGGCTAAGGGGATAAGCTCGAGGCAATCGGTCCAGATATCGTGGGTTCTAATCTGCGATTAATTTTTTTGGAGGCCATCTATACATAAAGCACATTTCTCTAGTTTTGCATCACTAGTCTTTCATCGCTGTCTCCTACGTTGCATCATTTAGTCATAACAATGTCTCACGACGCTATCTCCTGATTAGCTACACACGGCTTGTTGTTTACCCTGCCGGAGTATTGGCACTTTGACAATCTATCGCAGCAGCTAGCAGCCCCTCGAATCCCATAAAGTCTGCTCTTCCCCTTTGTTTCAACTATGAAGAAATCTAAATCGTCAAAGTCGTCTCCTGTCAGCATACCTAAGAACAATGGTATCACCAGTGTAAGTTCCTCCAACAGTAGGTCGTTTGTCAACCACCAGAATTCGTCACAGTTTTCGAAGTTTCAAAAGTCCCTAAAGCTCCCAAATGAAGAATTGCTGGTGCAAACAACCATCCAGCAAGTCTGAAATTGAATGTTCAAGTTGTAGAGATTGGATTCATTACTCTTGCCTAGGACTTTCCATTCAGGATTCATCGTCAGTCATTAACTGATCCTGGTCTCTATCTCTGTAAAACCTATGTGACTCAACCCACTGAAAACTTGAAGCAAATAAAGACAGATCTTCAAGCTGCACACTCATCTGCAGACACATTTTGCTTCGACTAGAACGTTTATGATATCTTGAATGATGCATTATTTGTCAATGGTTCTTGTAGTCTCTTTTCTTCTTCGTCTCGCTCACAGTTGGTCAATTCTGACGCTTATGCGCAAAGCGCAGCTTCATATCCGGGCATGAAACTCTCGAGAAATCACTCTCCATTCTTCGCGAATCGATAGATGCCTTATCGAAGAAGATCAACCAATCTCTCCCGGCCCACCTCGCTGAACTAGACAATAAAATAGAATTTATAGCTACTTCCCTGCTTTTCTCAGGTTCATCTAGAGATGAACGGTCATTTGCTGGCGTTGTGAAGTCCCCACTATCTTTTCATCAGCTGTATCCTTTTCCTCGACGTTCAACAGTTACACCCATGCTCAGTTCGATATTCGAAATGTGTTATGCATTAAGTCTCCATGATCGCTTCGATTGCGTGTACATTGATTTCTCTAAGGCTTCCACACAGTATCAATACCTAAGCTTCTCCATAAACTCACAAGCGATGGTTTCAATAGTCAATTGCTCCAATGGATTGATAATTATCCATGTAATCGAACTCAGAGAGTCCTAATCAACACCATCACTTCGGACGAGGTAGCTGTTACAAGTGGCACGCCCCAAGGCTCTGTTCTTGGACCTGTATTGTTCCTTCTTTATGTCAATGACGTGTCTGACTGCCTAGTTGGATCGAATTCAGCCCGCCTTTAATGACTTGAAATTTATGTCAACCAGAAGTTATAGCTCCTTTTCACAAGTATCTTCAGACCTAAAACATGCTCTTCTCAAATTTGATAATTGGTGTAAAACGTGGCAACTGAAGATTTCTATGCAAAAAAGCTTGCTGTCTACTGCTTGAGATCGATATGCTCCTTCCGTCAACTATCATCTTGACAGCGTATCCCTGAAAAATTCAGTCACTGTGAAAGACGTAGGCATTTTGGTCTCATCAGATCTCAGATTTAGTGATCACGGTGCGCGCATCAGCACAACCGCTTATGCCAGAGCATTCTATATCTTAAAATCTTTCGTTTGCCACAACTCCCGTATCTTAATGAAAGCCTTTGTTGTCTTTTTTCGTCCTCTTTTGGAATATGGAAGTGTCATCTTTTCACCGTACCTCAAACGCGACATTTTCCGTATCGAGCGTGTTCAGAGATTCTTCAACCGCATCGTTTGTAAACGCCCTGGTATTAAGCATAACAGCTACTCTCATAGATTACAATTGTTAGAATTAAAATCACTAGAACATAGGCGTGTTTTGCTAGACTTGTACTTCTTGCATGAACTGTACTATAATCATTTCGACTTGTCGCTCAACTCTTTCTTTACCACCTACCTTTCATCTCAAAATACTCGAGGTCAATCACGTAACAGCTGTCAGATTGTACCAGTCTTAAAAGTTAATTCGACAGTGGACTGTTTTTCTTCCATGTCATCAAAATATGGAATTCATTGAATGATTCAATAGTGAAATCTACGACCTTCAAGAACAGACTCAATTCAGTTGATCAAAGTGAATTTTGCTCATACTGTGACTGCTGATATGTGATTTCGCATAAAATTACTTGACAAGTGTTTTTTATACCTGATGGCAAATTTTTATTTAGATATATACTTATATTCCATAGTGAAGATTCTCATCATAATGAAGATCAGAAGACCATCTCATTGATCCGAGTGAATCTATCTATATTGTGAACATGATCATTAAAATGTAAATTTTGTATAGATGATTATGTTACATTTATTTCTGTATTAGATGGCAAGCATTTACGCTCTTTTGTTCCATTGTGAGGACTCCCATCCAGTGAACTTTTATCATGTCGTAATCATCACTCTGCAAATTTCTAAATATAGACCCTATAGATCTCACGTATTTTGTATATGGTATATGATGTATATCATGATCACTGTGCAAATTTGTAAATATAACAGGAAAAATATTAATAACTATACTCAGCAACCGGAGAACAATATAATGAAACTGAAATTGAAAACACGACTTTTAATTACAAGCATAAACGTTTTCTTTTCTTCAGATGCTTTATAAGTGAATGGAAACTTGCTTGAAGATATTGTGTTTCACTTTTAACGTAATGAGAATATGCCTCATGCAGAAGTTCAAAAAGTTCTATTAATCCACGATCAGTTTGTGCTAATTCAGAAATGTAGCGCTGACGATCACTTCTTAATCGAATCGACTTTGATTGTTTTATTTCAAGAAATTGTTGTGGACACCAGAAGCTGGCGCAGGTGATTTTCAGATTCTTGAAGAAACGATGTAAACCAAGATGATTGAATCAAATCTATTTCAGTCGACGTTTAGTCAAAAAGTCCACTATTTCCTTGTTCTCATTCGTGTATCAACAGACTGCCATTAAATGCATGATAGCAACTTTAAATTGACAATAAGTTGTGGAGAATCTAATACAAAACCAAAATAAAAAGCGATGGATATTCGAAGAAAATGTGTTTCTCTTTTTTTCACAGCCTCTCCTAGAATTGCACACTTTACACAGATTTCTTTCAATAAATTTGTCCTAATTTCCTCGAGAGTGAATATTTCTGTCAAATCGTTTTTCTTCACTGCCATTGACAAACCCGAGCTGGCTTCCTGAACCGTTTTGTTTTCCGACTGAATTTGAGCAGATAGTGATCCACGCTCCTTCTCTAGATCCAATAAATCGGTCTGACGTCGCTTTCTGGAGCTATCCTCTTCCATCCTTTGCAACGTATCCATTTTCATTATTTCCTCATACGAGGAGCATCTTTCCAGCGCTTAGATTCTTCTCGGAAAGTTGTATGAAATGCCTTTGTGATTGGAACCGATAAAAGATTACCACTCTATACTTCAACGCGGCTATATTCGCTCTATATCCTTTTACTGTCGATTGTGATAATGAACATCTCATATCAGTGATCAATAGCTTATTCTAGTTGAAGGCTCTCAGGATCAGCATTACCATGAGAATCATGAGAACCCTAGTTAACCTGAACAGAAAGGAAAAACGTAGCGTTGCGGAATTTTGGCCCAAATTGATTATTTGAATGCAGAATTTGGATGTCACAGTGTAATGAAGAATCCAGCTGAAGTTTTTTGGTCAAATAATTGGCCACTGCCGATTAGAAGGAAAAAACATCTCAAAAAAGACTTTAGAGCATTGTAAAGATGACTTCTAGACCAGAGATGGAACCGGCATGCCGGTCGGACCGATACTGGTGCCTGCCCGATCAAGCCCGGTATGAACATAACTGACCCGTGCCGGGCCAGTACGGTTCCACCTCTGATCTAGACTCCAGTAACATTTTGCAGGATACCCCAGAATCCAAAGAGGACGGATGCTTAACATTCTCTGGGTCGATAAGCAACTTCGGCAAACTTTCTTCACATTCATCAACCAATTCTGCTTTCATGAACCTTCGATATAATTTGAGTATTAAAGAGTTGAGAGCTGTTTTTTATATTAACGCTTGAGGGAAGCAGAAAATGGAAGGAAGAAAAATGGGGATTTTACTAAATAGCATTGTGCAACAGTTAAAGAAACGGAACAGTTAAGCAACACAAACGGAATATTACTGAACTTGAGCTTGAGCAAAATAGTTTGCGCGCTTAACTTTCTCTGGAAAAGTACACTGTCTTAAAAGTATGTATGTTGTATAAAATTGCTGACAGTTCCTTAAAAAAAGTTATTGACACGCATAATAAAAAAACTTACAGAACTATGGGAAGAAAAAATGATGGGAAGCTCCTGATGCGATAATGAATTTAAGCGCATTCGAATTAACGGTATGTGAAAAAGAGGCGCTACGTTATGGTGTGAAACACAGATACATACAAATAAATAAAGTAGTAAAATAATAAAGTAGATACATACAAATTACGATATGAAATTGAAAAATCACTAAGTACATGTGATAACTTGTCGAATGATTTTACGCAAAAATTTGTAATGATAACTAAAGAATTCGAGAAAGATGCAACAGCATCATGTAATAGCTATGAAAATAAAAAGATGCACAGCACTATCAGTAGATTAAGTAAAAATAAAAATATCAAAATCTGTAAGTATGCTAAAGGCAACGGTGTGGTGATACTGGATAGTGAATGGCATGTTACAAAATAGATGCTGTTGTCAATGATGCTGCTAAATTTGAAAAAGAATGTATCCCAGATAATTTAGATAATCACCCAGTCTGTAAAGATGACCGAAGCTTAACGTACTTTTTGAACGTAAAGCCGAAAATACCAATTAGCACTTTCAAGAGAATACTGCCTCTGATGGTTCAATAGGTAAATCATATGGTACAATTAAAGTTCATAAAGAAAGCAAAGGAGCAAGAGGACTCCGGCATACGGTTTAGCTAAGTATTTGGACGAAATATTAAAAAGCAAATCAACACGAAGTATATGCTTAGCTCAACTAATCAATTTATTCAAGAAGTTGAGGCTGAGAAGGACAAATCTGACTCAAACAATTTTTTGTGTAGTTTTGACGTCGAGTCACTATTCGCAAACATACGAGTATCTGTAAAAGAAGTAATCAATTTAGCTACAGATCTTGTTTATAATGAAAATAACAATAGTAAGCCCCAATATGATAGAACCATTTTCAAAAAGTTATTAGGTTTTGCGGTCAATGGGTGTCTTTCTTTTAATGGTAGATTATATCGCCAAATCGATGACGTTATTGTGGGCTCACCATTGGGTCATACGTTAGCAAATTTACTTCTTTCTAACCTTGAGCAAAGTTGGATGAATGAAGCATTTGCACCTAAGTTTTATAGACGATATGTAGATGACATATTAGTTGTTTTTGATAATATTGAGAATATAGATCAATTTCATTCTTTTTTGAATTCACAGCATCCCAATTTAAAGTTCATAGTGCAGAAAAGTAAAAACATAATTTCATTTTTGGATATTGAAATTGACAAGAGCCTATCCACATCGATTTTTTGGAAAAGTATATATACAGGTCTGCTAATGAATTATAAGGCTACCTCGGTTCGTCGGGCAACTTGGCGGATGTGTACTGACCAACCTAAAGGCTCAGATAGCGACACACGAAAGAAATGCTGTTCTCCACTGAAAGGGAATGACCTGCCATAGCAATGGTGGAACTGTTTGGGATGCGCACATGAGAAAAGTGAATTGAATGAGTCTCGCTTCCGTTGAACATGACTCGGTTGGAGCGATCCCATGACAGATTTCTGTGTAAGTCCGATTCGATAGATGAGTTCAGTAAAAAAATAGGGGAGCCACTTAAAGATGAACTAGGCGGTCGAAATGTTGAAGATGACTCCAACCGTTTTTCAGATTAGGAACATAGCTGACCGCGTGGAACATTATTCCGACTTGAAATTTGAGCAAGAAAGAAGGATTTGTCGAGTAATGGCACCGTTTCAAGTAGTAGCTTTTCTACGCTTCTAGATGGACAACTGGTTTCCACGAAGAAGGTAGAAAGTGGTCTGGCCTGGCACAAGGCTGAGAATTTATAGTAAAGCCGAATTTGGTGAAATTCCCACGAACAGTTAAGTGCATAGTATTTCCTTCTACATCTCAATGAAATGCTTTCAGCGCATCAAATTGAGGATGATCCTTCCTGCCGAGGACAACGATATTGAATCGATTTTGAAATTGACATCGATTTACATTGCGATGCTCCAGCTGGAATGTCGACTGGGGTGAAGCAAGGAGACCACGAGCACTTCATCAGTTGGCAAGGGTAAATTGCTAGAAGACGGAGACGGTGAGCAGTTGCAAAGCGGACCATAAGTGTGCACATGTGATGCGATTGCACCGATACCTTACAATTTGAACAAAAAGCGTGGAATAGAATGAGAATAGAATTTTAAGAATAGAATGATGCTCCAAACCTGAAAACGCGATTTGATCAAACCAATTCTTCCGTTTTAATGCACGCAAGCGCCACATGTGAATTGTTCGACTGAATTGGTCGCCGTGGCCTATGACTGCTTTTGTGATTCCTTAGTAAGAATTGATAAAATAATCAAAAAATCATACTACGTGGATTGGTGTAACAAATACATTCGTATGCAGGCGTAAGTACGTATATTCGGTGTTACACAAATTGAAACCCTAAATCCCAATCCTAACCCTAGTCCTAATGCCCAAATTTAGAATTAAATTGGTGCTTATGTTGTGGTGCTATTTTTTAATCAAAGAATGACTGAAAGTGAACCAAACTGTGAACTTTTCAACCATTGAGCGAGAAACAATGATAACCAAAATACTTACTTGTGATGTCCCTGAAAGAAAGAATTAAATATAATAAGTATGAGAAAATATGATCTGAGTCCTATAAAGGAACCCAAGGGACTGTTCTCGGTCAAAGAATGATCCGGGATCTCCATAGAGCAGTGTTCGTAAAGCTGAAGTCGCACAATTAGCACATGAATTTAATGAAACGGTCTATGCAAAATATGTTATACAAACTCCCTTAAATAACAGACTGCCCATTTAAATCTACATGTACCTACTTGATTGCTAATTTCAGTTGTATGAATATCAAAGTTAATGAAATTGCGAGGCTTCAAAATTCGATTCGATTCAAAATTGTGATCCGAGAAAAATTCAAATCGGTTCGCTTCGACTGGACAAAGATTACTCCTCTTGTTTTCCTTTGATTTATAGCCTCATCTCATTCGATACGACTTTAACGTAAAGTTTCAGCAAGCTTGAGATGCTGAATTAACACTTAAAAGCAGTTGAAGACGTAGGTTGCTAGACAAGAGTTAGTCAACTACATGCTGAGCAGTGCCATGGATTACTATATACTAGCACCTGGATACGACACTTCGCTGTCAGCATGCGTGCGCTTTACTCTAGTTGGCCAAGTTGGCAGGGAACTCGTCATCGATCAGCCGACAGCTGTAGCCTTAGTTGCGGTGCACGCGACCGGCAAGACAAGAATAACTCTTCATCACTTGCCTGTTCGACTCGACAAGCATCGTACGTCTGACGAAATGGTGTTCAAGTGTGTCGCTTACGGTTGCCGTTCGGGCTATGGGAATAGTATACCTGACGGAGTGTCCTTCCATAAAATCCTAGAGGATAATTTTATTCGAACAAAATGGTTACGGAGGATAAGTCGATCAAACTTCGTACCAACAAAAAATTCAAGACTTTGCTCATTGCATTTTAATGAGTCTGACTTCATTACTTTAAGACGTGATTCCAATATTACGAGAAAACGGAGAAATCCATCGTTGCGAAACAGGCGTCAGTTGAAAAGTGATTCGATTCCTTCGAAATTCGAAAATGTTCCTTCTTACATGACTAACTCTTCTACTACACGGGTGCGGAATAGTATATCTCATTCTGATGTGAGAAGAAAAAATGAACAAATGAGGTTGCAAATTGAGGTCGATAATTTCATTAATTCGGATAGAGTGAATTCTTTGAGCGATATCGTTAATCAATTACATTCATGTGTTTCTCTACCAAATGGATATATTTATCAAACTGAAGTTTCCGATGTGGATTCAATTAAACTGCACCTCCTCTTTGTCATCTTCGAATCTCTTCCGACCATCGCTATTCCAGTGACAATTTTTGATGACTTGAAGTTTCATGCTTACGTACGTGCTGTGAAAGTACTTCATTCAGAAATGGATCATATATCAAGTGGAACGATAACTTTGTTCAGTCAACTCTTGAATTTACTCACTTTCTTAAAAAATCGTTTAGAATCTTCTCCACTTTCCAATGATCATCAGATCGTCTCAGCGATTGATTCTCTTACTTTATTTAAAGAGTGTGCGGATGACGCCGATGATGTTCGATGGTGCGATTTTATTTTGGAACAGTTAGAGTTTCGATTAGTAAATCGGTTTGGACGCCGTTATTCCTCAAATTTGGTTGTGTTTTCATTTTCTATTTATGCGGTGAGTTCAAAAGCATATGAAAGTATTTTGAATCAAAATATACTCATCCTTCCGTCAATTCGCCATTTCCAAAGACTGCTGGTAAAATTGTCAGCTAAGAATGAAGCGACCGATGCTTACCTTCGCCTTAGATTGGAAAAACTGAATATGTTTGAGAGATCCGTCATGCTTCTCACAGATGAAATATACGTTGCTCAACGCGTCGAAATGTCACAGGGCTCGATGGTTGGTGCTTGTAGTAGTTTCAGTGAAAGTGTACCATCAACTGTACTTTGCTTCATGGTCAAAAGTGTGGCCTCAAAATATCGCGACGTCGTTTCTATGTTCCCAATGTCTAACTTGAACGCTACGAAACTATACGAATGTTTCATCGAGACAATTACCGTACTTATCCGTTGTGGATTTAACGTTGTGGGAATTTCTCTGGACAACTTATCTTGCAATCATTCCTTCTACAAAATATTAGGTGGAGGTGAGCTTAAGACCCAAGTCGAAAACCCTATCAACGGTGAACCTTTGTTTTTATTGTTCGACAATGTTCATAATTTCAAAAATTTATATAATAATTTTCTGAAAACACGTATCTTCATTTGTCCAGGATTTCCGCCAGTTTTGAGTCGTGAATGTAGACCTTCGTTTGATCATATCAAGGAGCTTTATCAACTTGAAAACGAGTATCAGTTGCGGAAAGCCCATAAGTTGTCATCGAAGGCATTGAATCCTAACAATCTTCAGAAAACATCTGTCAAGTTAGCTAATTCCGTCTTCAATGAATCCACGTACAATGCATTGGTTTTCTACAGCGAATCACAAAGTAAGCATTGGGATGACACTGCCTTGTTTCTTCATGCTATTATCAAGTTTTGGTCGGTTACAAATGTACGGTCCCCTACGGCAGGAAAGCAACTTCGCGACAACAATAAAGATCCGATCACATCTGTATATGACTGGAAACTAACTTATCTGCAGGAATTTGCCGATTTTCTTTACGCATGGGAACAATCAGAGAGACCAGGCCTTTCAAAGGAAACTTTTCGCGCTACTCACCACACCTGTTGTGCTATGATTCAATTGACAAAACATTTACTTATCAACAAAGGATTCAATTATGTTCTTTTGGGTAGTCTAAGTTCTGATCCTCTAGAGCAACGATACGGATGGTATCGACAATCTTCCGGCGCGAATTACTACATATCTTTCAAACAAATACTACTGAAAGTCTACTGAAATATTCTGAATGCTCCCCCGAAGACCTTCGTTCATTGAAAATCGTTGATGTAAAGGATGATTTCTCTGAAGACATTCTTACTGAACTAGAAATGTCGACACCACTAATTCTTGATAACAGTGAATTATCTTCAATCTATTATTGTGCTGGTGCACTTTCTAGATCTACACTCAATCTAATAAAATGTCAATCTTGCCGTGAAATACTCGTTAGTGCAGATGAAGCTCTCGAAATTGAAGAAACTGATGTTACTTCTTTCCTTGTTAATATCGATCGTGGCGGATTGCTCAGACCGACTGACTTCTCATTTCAAGTTGGTGTGAAATCATACATTATCTTCAAATTTATTACTAACTGCAGTATCAAAAAGAAATTTTTGAGCTCTTTGTTTCAACGTGAAATATTTTTATCGACTGTTTCCAAGGCTTTAGAAAGTGATGACGATTTTTCTATTCATCTTTGCAAAGTGTCTGTGAAAATAGGCATGCTGTGTTGAAATCGCTGATAATAAGGTTCTACAATACTTTGTGCAAAAACTTTATGCATGGTCTCAATGATATGACGAAGGAAGATAAAACCAAGAAGCATAGATCCATGAGGAAATCGAAAAAGCTGTCCAGCAAGTGATGTTCTTTTGTCTCTCTTCAAATATTGACATCTTTATGTAACCATGTGACTGTTTTGAATGATTAAATAGATATACAATTGGGCATCTGTAAATATCTATAAACATCTATACAATTGGGGAAATATAAAAAACAAGAGAGTTTAACATATCACTCTAACAATGTGAGATTCAATCATCATAACCATATCATTTAATGGGATAAATAACACTTGTGTAGGTATATGGGAGTACATGTAGGTATATTGTACGTACATTGAGGTCTTAGACTTTGGGTCTATATAATAATAATGACGGCCAAAAATAAATTTTGCAATGCCCTGATGAACTTGAAATGAAAGTGTAGACCGTTTGCGCTTTATCAACTGATCATTTGAAGATTTCAACCGTTTTCGATTTTAGGCCAACTTATGTAAATGCTGCCTATGACTGTCGTATCCAGGTGCTAGTATATAGTAATCCATGGCAGTGCGTACTGCATGCTGTTCAGATGACGTGTGGCTGTAGCCAAAGCATGGGTTCTTGAAAGCTTCTTCGATGAAGCGGTGATAATGAGCCTGTGTTTCCACGATTTTCAATTTCCAGGTCCGTGCTAGCCCAAGCCTATGCAAGAATTAGTCTACATTATAGTGCTCAAAGTCTCCTTTATACTCGTAATTGCACAAGTGTGACTTTGAATGACGAATTTAGAAGCCGACATATTTTAGCTATGTATACAGTCTGTTTCATATTATCACTGATACCACTGAAAATTTAGTTTTTTTACCAATTTCTTATTTTCTTCTGATTTTAGCAAAATAAGAGTTACTCGTAAAATCCTACAGAGTCTCATGTCATCATACGCATGAATAGTAGTAAGCACATTCCAGACGCAAGCGCAAAATGTGAAATGCTGAGTCATCAGGCGGACGCAAGCGCAAAATGTGAAAGGCTGAGTCATCAGGCGGCCGCAAGCGCAAAATGTGAAATGCGGACTGCGTCCCCCTCTGGCAGGCAGTGTGAGGGAGATGGCCAAGGATATGTTGGGAGGAATGGGTCCGTGAGGAGAAAACCGCCCCCCCCCCAACGACTCAACTGACCAAATTGGTCGAAAAGACCAAAGTTGTTCAGAATCATGTGAAACAAACTTCTATCAAGGTTTCAGGTTGAAATTCGTCCAAAAAATTTTTTCAAAAATTTTCACTACGGTGGTCTCGACACTTAGGATTTTTTCGTGAAAAAAAAATTTTTTTTCAAAATGTTGGAATGGAGCTCCGAGACCCATCCCATCGTGTTTGTCGTCAAAAGTTGGGTCGGTGAAGTTAGTAATGGGAAAAAGACCGGACCAGGACACCATAAAATCAAAAAAATAGTACTTTTAAAAACGACATAAATTCATGAATTTAGTCCCTTTTTCAGGTTTTTAAGACCTAAATTCATGAATTTGGTTCATTCAAAAAGTACCATTTTTTTCAAAAATGGTACTTTTAAAAACGACATAAATTCATGAATTTAGGTCTTAAAAACCTGAAAAAGGGACTAAATTCATGAATTTATGTCGTTTTTAAAAATACCCAATTTTTCAAATTTTTCAAAATCTCAAATTTGAGAATTACAATTTTCACCCTCAAAATCATGACCGTTCTAGGACACCGAAAATCATAAAAGTTGAGTATCTCAAATTTGAGAATTACAATCGGGCGAAGCCCTAGAACCTTCGGTTCGATTTTCATTGCTTAAATCATGACCGTTCTAGGACACCGAAAATTAGTATTTTTAAAAACGTCTTTTAAATCCATTTTTCAGGTTTTTAAAATATATCATGTGACTAAAAATATTTGAAGGAATTGACATATTCTTAACAATAAGTTTAGGTACTTTTACAATTGTCATTCAATTGTAGAGAACATCTGCTTCTCGCATTTATGAATAAAAGGTATTTCAGTGTAAAGAGCTGTGTCCTCCAACTCAGACATTTGAAAGGAAACAATGTATGAAAGAACAAACAGCTGCTACACCCACTTAGACATTTGTAAGACGTGAAATATATAACCAGCAAATCCTACTCCGGCTGCAATGCCGTGTAACAATACACAACAACAATAATCGATATGGCTATTTCAAACAATTGTGCTGAAGACTTATTTAATTTAACAGTGTTTCTTGCCAGTGAAGGTTGTGTTAAAACGCTCTCGTCATATATTTCTCAAAATGAGACAAGATCAATTTGAAGATAGAAGAAAACAATCGTTGCCAGGGAGGATGAAAAAATTACGGGAGGAATTGGAGAGGCATGAATTTACAGATTCTTTGAGTGATTTCATAGAGCCAAATGGTGGA